>LKBB01000181.1:23370-46539 GCA_001513885.1 Thielaviopsis musarum
CCACAAGGACGTCTGCTTGACAACATTCTCGCAGGTAGGAAAAAGGTAAATAGAACACCAGTCCCCGACAGTCAGGCAGGCTGACGCGGTGCGTCCACTTCATGGCCGATTAAATACGTGCTATTCAAGCAAATGGACCTGACTTGAACAAGTGCAAGAAAACCCCAATAACTGAACATGTAGAAATGGTAAAGAGCATCACTGATTACATAGCTGGGTGCCGTAACGATATGATATTGCTAATTATATGACCAAGATGGGGTTGAGAGCCTTGGGCTGATTCGTAAAAAAAAAAGTATGATTTAATGGGAAAAAATAGTAAAGAAACCGCGTACTGTAAAGAACTGTCGAGACACTCCCGCGGTCAAAGAGACAAAGATGTAACACAATAAAAAAACGCAAGCGACCAGGAGATAAAAACTAAAAGAGACATCAACCTGAGCGAGGCATTTACGAAGCCATGTAGGTGCTGGCATCGATACCCTCCTTGGGGTACTCGGGAAGGGCAACCTCGAAGCGCTTCTCAATCGACTTCAGGACCTCACGGTCCTCGTCGGAGCTGACAAACGAGATGGCCAGACCCTTGGTACCGAAACGACCGGCACGACCAACACGGTGCAGGTACGAGTCGGCATCGGCAGGCAGATCGTAGTTGATGGCCAGGTTGATGCGCTCGATATCGATACCACGACCGAAAACGTCAGTGGCCACGCAGATACGCTTGTTGAAGTCCTTGAACTCCTTGTAGCGGCGGATACTGCATAAAAAAAGTTAGTACCGATCAAGAAACAAAACATACAATGTTAACTTACCGCTCCTCCTGGCTGACACCAGAGTGCACAGCGATAGAGGGGAAGTTGCATTCCCGCAGCAGCTTGTCGAGCTGGGTGCAGCGAGCAGTGCTCTTGACGAAGATAATGACCTGGTTGAACTGCAGGTCATCCAGAAGCTGGTTCAGCTTGCGGTTCTTCTCGCGCTCTTCCAGAGCAAGGTAGTACTGCTGCAGACCGTGCAGAGTGAGCTTGGTGTCCTCGTCGACGTAGTGCTCAGTAGGGTTCTGCATAAACTTGCGGCAGATGGGCTTGACCTCGTCCGACAGAGTGGCCGAGAACATCATCACCTGCTTCTGCTGAGGGGTGGCACGGAAAATCTCCTGCACATCACGGCGCATGTCTAATTTCTGTTAGAAAATATGTTGACATTGAGGCGAATGACGAAAAACTTACCAATCTGGTCAAGCATCTTGTCGCACTCATCAAGGACGAACATGCGGACGCTACCCAGACGCAGAACCTTGTCACGAACCAGAGCATTGAGACGACCAGGGGTACCGACAATGATGTGAGGGCAGGTATCCTTGTTCTTGATAATCTCGACGTCCTTGGCGATGGGGGTACCGCCGTAGAAGACGGCCGTGCGAATATCGGGCAGATACTTGGAGAAACGGTTGTACTCGTTGCGGATCTGGAAGGCCAGCTC
The DNA here is from genome assembly GCA_001513885.1 of Thielaviopsis musarum. NCBI lineage: Eukaryota > Fungi > Ascomycota > Sordariomycetes > Microascales > Ceratocystidaceae > Thielaviopsis > Thielaviopsis musarum. Next base: position 24,850 of record LKBB01000181.1, read on the forward strand.
ACGAGTGTGGCACATGACGAGGACGGAGACCTCGCCATCGACGGGCTCCAGGCGCTGGAGGGTAGCCAGGGTGAAGACAGCAGTCTTACCGAGACCAGACTTGGCCTGGCAGATGATGTCACCACCCAGAAGAGCCTGAGGAATGCACGTCTGCTGGACTGTTGACGTGGAAAATGGATGTTAGATTGGATTTCCACATTGGAAGACAGAAAGAAAACAAATAGAAAAAAAAAGAAAGAAAACAATGATGTGGACGCATGGGAGGCAGGATGAGAGCCATTCGAAGAAGAAGATAAGATGTATCAGCGCGTTTTTCAGCGCGGCACGGCGGACGTAAACGCATATGGAGGATGTCGAATGCAACTGCAATCCATGGAAATGGATTGGAATTGTTGATCGTGTTAACGAAGCTACGCATCGCGTGCGCAAATTTCGTAACCAAGGTGTCAAGCACCGCGCCGAGCATATTCACAACTTCTAATTCATTGTACCCGACTATCACGTCGGGATACGACGACACGAAAGTGTGAATGTACGAGAGGGCTTGGCATTCTCAGCCTGGCCAATCGCAAAGGCAACGGTGATGATCTCCATCAAAAGACACGTCGTATTGGGCGGCAAGCTTTCGCATTAACCCAGTCGCGTGGTCAAAGTACCAGACGCAATGCTCAGTTTCAGAGCAACGCGCGCCATGACGTAGACAAGTAAAACCATCTCAGGCTTGTTGTCACGACGACCAGAAAAATCCCTCAAGTGGACCAAAGGCCATCAACTAATATTCCACCAATGATCTCCTGAACCAGGAAAGCCTTGATGGTAGCTTTTATTAAATCGTTTTCAGATTCAATTAAAGAACCATCGAGGCTTAGAGTAATGACACAGTCAAGACTCATAATTCCACTAGCCATTGAAGGCAGCAGAGAGGTGCCCAAACGTACCCGCCCAGAGTTTGGGACGCGCAGTGGCTTGGAAAGTATCATGTATGATGGCCGTCGACGAAATGTCGGCCATGCAATACATTGTCGCGTCGAAGCGGAATGGCGAGTCATAATCCTTCTCTTTCTTCTTCTTCGAATGGTGTTTTGGGGGAGGTTGCAAAAATAGAGGTGTAATGATGCTTAAAAAATGCAATTAGAGTGTAACTGACCCTCGGAAGGATGCTCGAAACCGCAGTCGGCGATGGCGCGAAGAAGCTCGGTCTTCAGGAAGAAGTCACGGAAACCAGTCGAGTGAATACCGACATAAGAACCCTTCTTGTCAACGGGCTCGGCACCAGCAGTCTCCTTCTTGGCGACGGCGGTGGTGGAGGCCGAAGTCTCCTTGTTGGTGATGACCTCATCATCAGAGTAGTCGATAAGATCCTCCTCGGTAGCAGACATTTTGGCGGATTGGGGAAGTGGTTAGAATGGGTGTATTGGGTTAATTGGGAGTCGAGGAGATGGTCGCGATGGAGATGCGACTCAAATTGATGGATGAGTGAAAAAGCTGGAGATGCTTTTTCAATTGAGGATGGGACAAAAAAAGAAAGAAAAGAAAAAAAAAAAGAAAGAGGGAGAAGAAAAAGCGTAAAGTGAGAAATTCCTGGGAGCAAGAATTTGTCAGAGCTTGGGCCAAGAGTGAGTTGAGAGGGCTGAGAAAACAAAACAAGGCAAAGGGGGAGCAAAAAGGCAGAAAAAAGAGATTCCAGGACAAGGCTGGCTGTGGTCAGTAGTCAGTGGTGGAAGCTGAAAGAATAAGGCGGTGTCCCAGGTACAGCTTTCTTTCATGGCTAGCGTGTACAAACGCGCTGTACCAAACCAACCAATCAAAACGCGGAATATAGATGAGGCGGTGCGCGGGTGAACACCGGTTAAGCTAAAGCTTAAGCTTGGCCTTGTGGCGACCTAGCCGTGCTTTACCGAGCGCTCACCGAGAAAGTTCGCATTAAGTGGGGCCAGCAAAGAACCTGGACCAAGTTGACTGAGAGTAGTACAAAATGGGTTGTAACCCATACCGAAGAGATCTATTACCAAAAGTTCATTAAAAGGCTTATACGCAGTGACTAGAGATAGTCCTTGAATTTATCATATTGCGATAGCCAGACCATCAAATTCACATTATGACTGGGAAGGGCAAAGGAAAGCAAGGCAAAGGGCCTGCAAAGCAGCAGTCGATTGTGAACAAGCATGCGTATCAACGTATGAACTATCTCTATCAAGCTGCCCAGATCATGATTGCCCAGAAACTACGACACCAAAGCACCAACGCCAGTGATGAACTGCATAGTTCCTCGTCGTCACCATCGCCAAGCGAAGCAACTACACTCCAGGTTCTAGACAACTCGTCCCGGCGCCTAAACGGCGCTCTGAGAAACGTGGCGCAGCGCATGCAGATCCGTCTGTCGACAGACATCAAGCGAAGTCTCTGCCGCGACTGCGACGCGCCATTACAGCCTGCAACAGGGAACAGCATCACGTGTATCACACCGGATAATTCGTTGCTTGAGATACACTGCGCAGCCTGCAAGCGCGTTAAGCGGTTTCCGCTACAAGATAAACCACCAAGGAGAACGAAGACGGCGGAGGGTGAGGGCGCGGAGGCGGATGCGGAAGCTGGTAATGGCTTGCTAGACCGGGCGGCGAAGAAGCGAGAGCGTCGGAGGAAGAGAAGGCTGACGCTCAAGGAGAAGGCGCTTGCCACTCGTAAAGCACTATCTGCACAAAAATCAAAACCTTTTCAACCAGTGTCGTGAGTACCCTTTTTTTACACTGGACATTAACATTATGCTAACATCATTTAGATAACATTAGCCTATTCACCAAGTCAATTTCTTTATCGTTTGAGTTAAGCAGGATACCCTATATCGCCTAGTTACCATAAAGCCCGATTTCCCAAATTATCAAGTGCTGTATTCATTCATCGTGATGATGTCCATTCCTTGCATACTGTATGCACTCCCTTATCTCTGTCCATCGAACTGTTGCTGCTGCTGCTGCTGTTGTTGTTGTTGCTGCTGCTGCACCGACTCCTCGCCTAGTACTTTACTCGCCGCCATAAACCTGTCCAATGTAATCAGTAAATAATACACCATCTCCTTCAGACAGTCTTTCAGAAAGTTGTTACTCACAAGCCACTATGCCACGCTCCAAGTCCCTTCATGGCTTCCGCCTGGACACTTGTCATCCGCAAAAGATTCTCGGTATCAGCCAAATTGACAGAGAGTTGTGCTAGTTGCGCATGGAGATTAGCCTGTCTCGACAAAAAAAAAACCCCAATTAGTATAGATACCTTCGCTAGGGAACTGCATAGTATTCAACTCACCAGTTGCCGCTGTTTCACCGCTCCGCCGCCAGGGGCAATCGACGACCGGCCCATGTTTTGTCTTGACGACATCTTTCTCCCGGCGTCTTCTTTTAAAGCGCGGGTTCTTTTTTTTTTTTTGTATAGTTTCCGCGCTTTTTGAATGTTATTTGCGCGAGGCCGGTTTGTCGAACGCAAACATGGGGGTTTCGTATTAAGAACGCAGGATGAATTTACAACGCGTTTTCTGTAAGGGTTGCTCTTGCAAGCGAACATAGAACAATCATGGACCCACTTTTACGTATAGTTTATACACTCAAAAGGTAACACACGATTTCTTGACAAGTTCACGTGATATGCTGAGTGACAAAGGTGGAAAATGTGCCCGCAAAAAAGTGAAAACTATAAAAGATGTGATAGGCCATATACAAACAACTATTCAGAATCCCGCCCGGTTAGCTCAATCGGTAGAGCGTGAGACTCTTAATCTCAAGGTTGCGGGTTCGACCCCCGCATTGGGCTCAATTCCCGATGCTCCAGTTCCAACTGGAAATTCGAACCTTGTCCTCCGGGATTCTTTTTAGCATCTTTTTGCTCAGGCTCCCCATTAGAAACCCTCGTACGTTTTTAGGTCTCGCAATAATACCACTATTTATATTCAATAACAAAATCAAAATGAGAAACGCCAAAGATTATGGTTGATAAGATCGAGTCCGTGACAGACTTCTAGATCGCATTATTATGCTAAAATATTTGGTATCGTAATTTTACATGATCATTTCCATCCCACCCACTCCTAAACACACTACATGATTAGACGTTAATGAAGCGGATGTTGTTCTCCAGCTTCCAAAGCTCGGCGCTAAGGAAGGACGACTCGGTGTCGTTACTGCCGTAGACAAACTCAATGCCCTCAACGGCGCCCGAGACGGGGTAGACGCGGCTGGTCAGGGCGGTTCTGTCGTTGGCAAAAAGCTCAATGACGGAGCGGTCGTAGATCAGGTGCAGGTCCAGCGTCTCCCAAGTGCCGTTGGTGAGCTTGAAGAGAGTGTGGGGAGCGAGGTCGTCAATAGTGCGGATGTCGGCCCAGTGGGTGGAGTTGGCACGGTTGATGGTAAGCTGCTCGTCGGCGGCGGAGAAGTAGATGGTGGTGAATTCATCTAGAGAGCACAAAGTTAGCAGGACAATTTAAGGATGGGTTCAAATGCGGGAGAGAAAGCTTACCGTTGCCGTGAAGCAGACGAACACCAACAGGGCTGCTAGAGGGCGAGATACGGGCAGACACTCGCAACTCAAAGGTCTCGTGCGAGCTGCACAGAGTGGTCTTCTTCTTCAGTTCGCCCTTCTTGTTCTTCTTGATCTCGGTGTGCTTGCGGCGCATCTCGGACAGACGAGCATCGGGAATGGCCGACAGACCAGACACTCTGTTGCCGCTGGTGATCTCGAGCGAGGCAATGTCGGACAGCTCCGAGACCAGAGCGCTCTCGACGTTCTCAACCGACCACAGCTTCATGGTACGCGGCACCGAAATAACACCGGCCCAGAGCTGAGTCTCCAGGTAGCGTGTGGGAAGATCGTCCTCGGCGATCCAGCCGTAGAAAATGTGCGACTTGGAAACGGGGTCGTAGAACGAGTTGCCGGCGTACAGCAGACCGTAGTCAATGCGACCACCGTGCTCGTAGCCCATCTGAACCGAGCTGTTCTGCACGGTCCAGCCACCCTGGAACCAGGTTTGGCCCTTGTCAGAGCGGAAGCCACCCTCGATAGCAGTAGTCTCAGCAGTGACATTCTTGCCCTCGCAACCGCAGACAATGAAGTCACGAGCAATGACGCCGTCGGCAGTCTCAATGTTCAGGAAGTTGCACACCTCCCAGTTGGCTCCGTAGCCGCCGATCCACTTGGGCGAGGGGTCGAACTGCTCGGAAATATGGACCAGGGGGCCGACGTAGCGCCAGTTCTGCAGAGCCTTGGGGTCAATCTCGTACAGCCACGTGGTAGGAGTGGTGTCACGGATACCACCAGAGATAATACCGTACAGCCACTCGCCGGTGGTGTTGTGGAGCATTTTTTCGACCGAGGGCCAAGCAGCCACGTAGGGGTCACGCCAGCCCATGATGTCGACATCGGTGGGACCATCCTCGATGATCGGGTTGTTCTCATACCGCTGCCAGGTCAGACCCGAGTCCTCAGAGAAGGCCAGAGCCAGAGCCTCAGAGCCACGAGTGTAGTTGAGCTTCCACGAAATAGGCAGGTGGTCAACAGCAGTGTAGGCAGCAGTGATGGTGCCGTTGTTGGTGCCGTCAATGGAGCTGTCAATAGCGCAGCCAGTGAAGACGCCCAGATTGTCATACGGCGCCTCGGGGCCAATGCTGACCTCATTCGAGACCTCCCAGTTGATCAGATCCTCGGAGATGGCGGCGCCCCAAGTAATGTTGCCCCACTCAATCGAGTCAGGAGCCCACTGGAAGCCGAGGTGGTACTTCTGGTGGAACGAGTCGTAGGTAGGCGCACAAGGGTCATTGATCCAGCCCTGGGCAGGCATGACGTGCACCTTGGGACGGAACTTGAGGCAGTCCTTGGTCAAAGTACCGTTGGACTTGGCAAGCTCAAGGCACTGGGCGTTGCTGCTGGTACGCTCCGACAGGCCGGTCTGGAGACGGGCAGTGGCAGGGGCTGCGGCGACAGCAGCCAGCGACAGCAGCTTCGCAACAGAAGTTTGAGAAAAGACCATGTTGAAGGATATCTGGTGAAGAGTGGCAAAAGAAAAAAAAAGATACAAGTAGGAGGGCAGAAGAGGAACCCAGAGGCGGCTTCAAAAGTGGCCAGAAGCTTGAGGGATGAAGAGAGAAAGACTCTGATGGTAATCTCGAGGGCCGGGCATCATGGGCTTCTTATACAACTTCGAGAAGACTGGCATGGCGGAAAAAGAGATCCTATTTTGCGTAGCAGTACTACTCCGTACTTCTACTCCGTAGTAGCAGAGCAAGTTAAATAGAGGGGGGGGGGGTCGGGGGTGTCTCAAAGAACAACTTCTGGGCCGTGTCTTTCGCAATGTGGTTAGGCTTGTCCTTTAGACATGAGCAGCTGTCAAAAGAGCGGGCCCGGGCGAAGATGATCTGTAGTATGCATTAATTAATAGAATTGATTGATTGGATGGGGATGCGGTGTGGTTGTTTAGCAATGAGTTGGACTGCTTCGATTTTGAATTTGAAGCTATTCCCTAAAATGCAAGTCAGCCAAGAGCAGAAAACAACAACGAAAGGCCAAAGGTCGTGGTGCCCCACTTCTTTCCCCCAGGCCATTCACTCCACTTCCGGCTCCATCTTTTTCTGGGGTTATGTGTGCAGACTTTTGGGCTCACCAACTCTCCATTCTCCATGTTTTTTTCTTTATTCTTTTTTTTCTTTTTTTTCTTTATCCATATCATCCATGGCCATATTCGTCAGGCATTTCTGGGTTTATGTTCCTATTTATCCTTGTCAATTTGCTTTGTATTCCGGGGATCAGGTAAGGATAGACCGTCTTGGATATCCGACTTCTTGGCGCCAGATTTTCTTGAAGAAATTGCGGGCCTTGAAAGAACGGCTCAGTCTGGTTGCACTGACGGGTTTGTTTTATTATATGTTGATGTTAATAAACATGCGCACAGTTCTTCTTGTTCAATGCGGTCACATGGCCAGAGTTTGGTGGAGCCTCTGGAGTCGTGCGGTGCTTAATACTACTTCTACTTCTACTGTGTACTATTACCACTTCCACTAGTACTACATAGTATCTACAGTATCAAAGTATACACAGTAGATTCTCAACTGAAGCAAGTTCATCCAAAGCGTAAGTTGATTTGGAACTTTCCTGGGCTGGACTTCCAGTGGATAGTCTTCTCCCCTTCTCCTTCCCCTTCTTCTCCTTCTCCTTGTAATCCTTCTTCGCTTGGGTTGCCCGAGACCAAAAGGCGAAGGAGATGACGGCACCAACGCAACGCACTAGCTAGGAGTGAAGAATTGTGAGTCTTGGCGGGCGTATTGTGGAACTGGCAGAGTAGCATAGCGGCCATCTGCTGGTATAATGTGCATACGTTAGTGGACATATGGTTGGGTCGTATCTTTTTGAAGTGGATATTGGATCACAAGAAACCCTGGGCGAGAGCCACTTCTTGGCAGGTGACTGCAATCTAGAGCGATACTAACAGTTCAACTGGAAAGTTGGTCATTGTTCATTGCATGGAGTCGACAGACAGAGCCTCAGGGGCGCAATTGTTCTGGTTCTGTTGACCCAGTTGACACCGGCGACTCACGAGGAACCAAGGTGGTAACAAGTCAGGCTGGTCGGTTTTCTATTTGCAAGATGAAGCAGAAACCAGATGGTCTTCTACAACTCTGCATGTCCGAGAATCGTCCGGTACAGACGAGTACTTTACATAAGGTACATACGGAGTATATTATGACAATGGGCTTAGTACCCCCAATAGAGATCGTGGGTGACGAGGAGCGAGAGAGGAAGCCACAATAATACAGTAAAATCTGGTAGTACTTGGATGTTCTGCTGTCAGTTCCATCACTGCAACTGCCACCTCCTCTTTTATTGTCACAGACAATCGTCATTGCGCAGGCCTCGCTGTGACGTTGAGAGCCAGCTATATTGTATTGCAAACAAGCGAACAAGACAAAGCACCAGAATAGCAATCTCCAATTCTTCTGCTCTCCTTCTTATAAGCAGCAAAAATCTCCAACTGCAACTGCATCATATGCCAATATTAGGGACAAGTGACAGAAAGAAGAGGAGATAGAGAGAGATAGAGAGAGAGAGAGGGGGGGGGAGAGAGGAAAAGAAGATGGTTGGTTTGGGTCGAGCTTGCCTGCAATAAAATCAGAAAATTCATGGCAAAATAAATACATGAGGAGAAAAAAAAAAGAGAGAGAATAAAAAGGAAAAGAGTCCCGAGCGTTCGACAACCAAACCTCAGCAAAAGAGCCTCAACCTGGGGCAGCGAGAGAAGAGAAACAACGTGGACCTGGTCGGAATCCTTCTAGCCCTTTCTTGGCCTTTGGATATCCTCTGATTTCTTTCATTTTTTTTTCTGCTTTGCTGCGGCACTGTTAATGCTCATCCGTTTGTCGAGTGAACTGATGCTGGTGGCTGGAGACCGGCGGCAAAAGACACAACTTTTTGTCTTGGCTTACATACTTATTATTACTAGCATGCAGTAGTTGACAGCAAGACTACTTCAGAACAAGAGCGAGTTTGTACCCCCACAGATCTTCACACCAAGGCAAAAGCAGGTCTCGTCACATCACACCATTTGTCGGGTCGGGTGTTCACTGCCGTTTCTGGAAAATGGACAAATTCTTCTTTTCGTGAAGACCTCAAGAGAAAGGACGAAAAAAAAAGACAAGAAACATAAGAGCTAATAAAAGAAGCTATATCTTCTCGCCTCTTCTCTGCGACTGATGAAATATACTTTTGCGTTCTTTTCCCTTTTTTGTGCCCAGTTGACTCTAGCTCCATGGCAGTTGGAGAGTTTCGTTTTCATTTCATGTTTTTTCCCCGCGGCTTCGGCAGAAAAAAATAACCAAAAAAAAGAGAAACGAGACAAATTCTGGGGGAGCACGAAAGAATTTAGCATCCTTATGAGCAAAAGGAGGCAAACAAAAATGTCTTGCGTGAAGAAAAAAAGGTTATTGTGAACGTAAGAGTAAGAGAGAAAAAGAAACAGACACTAACAGCGTGTAATCTTTTTTTTTTTTTCCTAAAAAAAAAAAAAAAAAAAAAGAGAGAAAAAAAAACATCCTTAAATCAAGCGCTTGACACCCAGCCGATTGATCTTGTGACTTGGAGAAATTTCTCTTTCTTCTCTGTTTGTTTTATTTGCCGTTTGCCCCGGCTTTTCTTCCCCAGAAAATACAAAAACTGACGGGACGTATAAGTTCCCAATCGGCCCTTTTTTTTTCGCCCTACACACAAACGATCTCATTTAGCCTTTGGCGCCAGGTCACGCTATCAAGTTAGTGTTTTATACTACGTAGGAACGCAACATACCTTACATCACTCGATGAATTTGGTGATCTTGAAAATGGAATGCTCTATGGGCGATTTTTTGACACTGGTTTTTGTTCCATTCAAAGGGAGAGACAATAAGGGAAAAGGATACGAGAAAAAAGTCATCACATGACTGCATATAATTTTATTATCCGCTGTTCAACCGGGGCACCGGTTCCACTGGTTTTTCTTTGGGTTAGGGCCGCCGCGATTTATCTACCCACTATGAGGCCACTGGAAAAAAAAAAAAAAAAAAAAAAAAAAAAGAAAAAAAGCAGCAGCAACTTTCCGACCCCCAGAAAGTCTCTTACTCTGTCTTTGCTGACGATCTGTCGAATATTCCGCGCTTTATTTCCGCCTTACACTGTTCTCTTGACCGGCCCTTTTATCCCTCTGTTGCACTTTTACAGCAGGCGTCTCTGGAACTCAGTCGCCATGTGACTTTTCTCTCTTCTTTATTATCTAACTCTGAAAGCCTTGATTCATGCAGCCAAGTACTACTGCGCCTTTTTCGCCTATGCTGAACCACAGCCTAACTATCGGCTTTCCTTCCTCTGATGGCCAAGTATCTTTTGCTGCCAAGAGCCTGCATCACATAAAGCAATCATGTGACCGTGCATGTCAATAACCTGCTCGCCCCAACTAGTGAACTCTCACAGAGCCTCTTGTGTGGCAGATTCTCGTGGGAAATATTACGTCAGCCCAAGTGAAGCACAGTTGGTAAATGCAATGTACTTACAGCTATCTTTTGGTGTGAAGCTTGTTAAAAGGTGCGGCATCGCAATATTGGTCCATGACAGTTTTCCCAATCTGACAACAAGCTCAGACCAGCCCCTGGCCTTTGCAGCAACTTATACTTTTAGTACTCCAAAGCGAAAAGACGTTCAACCAATCTCTTGACTCCACAGTGCTCAAATTCTCTCCAACTTTTCGGTTTCCGCGTCTCTGGTGTCAATATTGTCTCCTCCAGACTCATAGCAAATGGCAAAGGCGGCGTGGTATCTTGATATATCCTAACAGAGGCCTTCCGTGCAACTGGCCCCAGTGAAACTGCTACATTCTCCAATATGACTGGTACTAATGGCCCCGTTTACGCTTAGGCTAGAAAATGTCTACCCAGAGCGCCGGCCTGCTCTATATAGGCCTTCTTTCTTTCTTTGAGGCTAAATAAATATATATTATAGACTATTGTTTAAAAGGCTGGAATCTGATCTCTTAGCATCATTATCTCTTTTGCCTCCTGCCACAAACCTCTTATATTTCTGAAAGGTAACAGTGTCAAAGCGGCAATATTTAAGGCCGTTTCCATAAAGATCTCCAATGATTAGCCCCTGCACCACTCCTAGTTCGTTCTCTATCAACCAAACAACTTTTATCCCTGTAGTATATAAAGTTGAAGCATAGAATGAACTGTCGTATTCCTGACAACTGAAGTCCTTGGCTTAAAGTTCTTTCCTTATTTCCCATTCATCACTATAACGAACATGGATCCCGATAAGAGTAACTGCAGAATTGCCGTTGGGTGTTGTAGGGGTTCGAATGAAGAAATGATCTTGCCCTTAAGAAGTGATAATTCGCAAGGTCGATATGTAGCCTTTGGATACTAAATTTATTGATTTAAGCACAGCCTGTCTCGTAGCTGCAAAAAACGCAGATTGAAAAGGTGCCACACAGAACTTCAGTGGCACAATCTCATTGTCTTTGTAGTAAAAAAGTGAATCTATCAAGCACCTTGTTGCTAAGATGGCTGGAATTCTAACACAACGTCCATGCGTGCCGCTGTATTCATTACCCCCTTTCCAAGATGGAGCAAGTTCATCATCAAAACCACGCTTCCGTTGCCATAAAGTAGTTCGACAAATTACTCTTGGAAAGGCCCAGAGATGTAGTAGCCTTTAGGAAGACGACTTCTAGCCTACAAAAATGACTTACCATGTGCTTGTGTTTGTGAAAAAAAGCAAGGGCATGATTCGAGCCACTTTCTTGCTATACTCAAATCAAAATGTGAAGACTGCCACCGTTGAACCCTCTCAACCTTCATAGAGATTGTCCTTGTGAGCACCAGCTCAAATGGCACAACCATAATTCCACGTTTCACAGCATCATAGGAGGTGAGCTCTCCGGAGCCTCTCGGGTCACTTTATGGCCCACCGCGTTTCTCTCGACATTACCAAATTTCGGGTGCCCTGTGTTCTGTGTTCGGTGGAAGTAGCTTACGATCTGCTCTCCCGTTTTGAAGTTGAAATTCGTGTGCTCTTGCAGGAACACACATCCTGGGCCGCGGAGACTCTTCGAACTCTGGCGAGCGCGGTGCTCTTTGTTAAGGAGACAGCCACCGGCTGAATAGATGAGAGAGAGCGAGTATTCATGTAGATGTATCGCGCTGGAATCCAAAGATTCAGCGAGCGCATAAAGCACATACAGCGACGGCGTTGTCTGGTGCATTTTGCCCGCTGCCATCCTCAAGAGCTTGAGGAGGCATTGCGGCGACTGGCTGAGGAGGGGCGGCAGAGTCGAGGTCTCGAGGGCTTGATCTTGGTGGCTGAGAAGACTCAGGAGTAAGAGAAAGAGCATAGTGTGGCAGAAAGACAAGAAAGCGGAAACGAAAGATGATTTGGACAGAAACGTGGAAACAGGTGCGGGGTTGGCGCCCGAGTGCATATGAAAGTACTGTGCAATTGAACGTGATTAATCGAAGACCAATGAGCTGATTCGTATAATCACTGGATAATAATCTCTACTGTCTATACACCAAGTTGATTGTATCCAATATCTCTCCATTTTGTAGTGACGGTCACACCAAATTATGCCTGTGTAACATCAAGATATGAACATGGGAAACTTGGGTTGACTCGACTTTTCGCGTTTAAAGGGGACGCATCTCCAAGATGACGAGTTGGCCCACTACGCCCCATATTCTCATCCAGTATCTACAACCTGAGGATGACACGCCGACGTATGGAAGCGTATTCAGAGAAACCCGTTAGTGCCCCCAGGAAAGACTCAAGAGTTCTCTGTGCACATTGGCTGCGGTGTGTCGAAAGACGGCAAAAGCATAGCCGAAAAGGAAAGAAAGGAAAAACTTCAGTACTGAAATGAAATGAATTCGGAAAAAAAATGCTACTACAGAGTATATAAAAGCAAGTCCAAATAACCGCAAAAATGAGACCACCACACTGTTGCTTCACAGGGGGAATAACCAGTAACTGACCACGATGGGATTCGAACCCACAATCTTTTGATTCGTAGTCAAACGCCTTGCCATTGGGCCACGCGGCCTGGATCTTGATGGACGGTTCCTTATTCTCACTCATGTGGGCCGAAAATTTCCGGGGCGATCAGAAAAAAATGATTACGAGATATAAACATCTTTATGGACAGACCCTGAGAACTGCTACGAAGTACATTGGCTTTGTGGAACAAGTAGCAGTTATAATTGGCAATAGACGAATAGCAAGCAAAACCGCCCATCCCTGATGAGCAGCACAGAGTAAGCAAACAATCAATAACAAGTAGATATTTTGGCATTTCCCCATCCATCTCCGCCCGTGCTTCAGCTGATTTGGCCTTGACCGAGACCAAGTTTTAAGCCTCACTGCACAGTTGATTGTAATTAAGTAGACAATAGACAAAGATTGCCGTTTGGGTCAAATAGAGTAAGTAGTAGGAAGGGTTATAAGTGTTATTTTTTTGGGTTGTCATATATGCCCCAAGTCTAGTAAGCGCAAGATATAAAAGAAAATCAGATGGGGAAGAAAAAAAAAGAAAATAAAAAGCAAATAGTCGTGTGGAAATTGTGGTAAAAAGAAGAAATGAAGATTGAAAAGAGATTGAAAAAGAGACAACGGCAAAAAATGAAATCAAGAAAGCAAAAAGGAAATGTAAGAAACAAAGCAAAAGATTATCGATATGACAAAGGAAACGAGCTCAAGATCAAGAGAAATAAAGAAAAAAAAAGACAAAATGCAGACATAGGAAAGAAAAAGAAATAACGAAAGCGAGAATCGAGAAGTAGTACGGCAAGGTCGAGGTTGGCGTAAATAAAACGAGAATGACAGAAATGGCAAGAATGTTCGATGATGCTGGGTAAAAAGTGTTATGTTTGTCCTTTTGTTTGGTTTTCATGGTTGGTTTCGTTGGATGGCTTTTATGTTCTCTAATGGACAGTTTTCTTTTCGGACAAGGAGAACAAAAAAGGAGTCCACTAGAGAGGAAAGAAAAGAGGCAAGAAGAATTCGTTTACTACCAGAGAGAAAGAGAAAACAAAATGTCAGTCGAGGGGTTGCCAACGGAGAAGATATAGTCGAGTGAAGAGAAGAAAGGGACGTCGAAGCAAGCATGCGAAAAAGCCCTTTCTTCTTCCCCGTTTTTTTTCCTTCTTTTCTAGTGTTTCGCGTTCTGGCCGTGTGGAAAAACAAAGGACAAAGGACGTAATTCAAAAGAAAAAAAAAAGAAAAACAAGAGAAAGAAGAAAGAAAGAAAAGAGTAGACACGAAGTAGACGGACGCAACACAGAACAGAACAGAGCAAGCAAGACCTAAAATACCAAGAACTGATGGCAGGGCCAGATGAGAATAGGAGAAGAGATTAAGAGAAAAGAAAAAGAAAAAAAGTGCAAGACAAAAAGGCCCATGGCTCTGGGTTAAAAAAAAGGTCTGGGCACCTGACGGTAGGATAACAAAGAAAAATAATAATAAAAAACATGAAATGACAGAAAACAAAAAAAAAAAGTCATAAGTCTTGAAGGTATGTCGTAAGGTGTCCCCCTTTCGTGGTGCTTGCGCTGGTTCTATGATGGTCTAGCTCGGCCCGTCGAATATCAAACAAAGAATCGAATTCGAACACGGGCCAATGTAAGTGAGTAGTCGTAACAGAGGTATCAGTGTATTCCGAGACGAATACACAGCAAAGCCCCTCCCACTGGGTCGAGCAGCAAAAGAAAATCAGCGCACAAAAGACTTAGGCGCAACGGGCTACTCAGATCCTGCTCCATCTCTAGAGCGCAGGCGTCCGAGGTCCGAGGCTGCTCTGGCTGCTGTTTGCCGACGCGCCCGACTCACCACTGAGTCCACTAGCACTGGCACTGCCAGTCAAACTTCGTGTACTCTTCGCATGCTGGTTCGGTTTAAGGGTGGAATACGGAGATAAGGAGATGGGATGGTGGTGCTGTTTTTTGGGATAGGAAGAAGTGCTCACCCCAACCTGTTGCTCAACCTGCTGAGGTCCCATGCCATTGTTGGCGCCGGGAGGGTAGCGAGATACAGGAGGCTGCATCATGCCATTGGGAGGAGATGGCCGGCCGTTGGGCCCGCCGGCAAAGCCGTTGGGCGGTGATGGCCGACCCTGCGGCATGCCTCTGACTGATGCCGCATACGCGTTGGCTGGCGAATGGCTCGTTCTGCTGCCGTTGAGCTGGTAATCTTGCATTTGCGACGCCGTGAGCGAGTTGGCGCGCGACGTTGCCGACATGGTGCCACGGTCAACGTTGCCGTAGCGGTTTGACGAGTAGGCCATCAGCGGGTCGTCCAGAATGTTGTCGCCCAGCGTCGGGATCGATGCCATCTGGCTGGCGGCGCTGGCGCGGCCACGGCCAAACCGGAACCGGCTGGTGCTACGCTGCTGCTGTTCGGATTCGGGGTTGCGACGGAGTGCGGACTGTGAAGTGGTAGCTTTGCGGTTCTTGCGGGAGGTCAATGACATCATGTCGACAGTGTCCGGATCGACAGGAGGGCCCTGGGGCAGGCTCGCGGGATCAACGTAGTCATCGTCGTCGTCATCTTCATCGACAAAATTGTCATTGTTGCGGAGAGGCTGGCCGCCACGGCGCGAAGGCGGGGGACCAGCAGCGTTACGGCGCATGCGCATCTCCTGTTCTCTAAGGGCCATTTCACGCTGGCGGAGCTGGAGCTCACGCTCACGCAGATCCATAGCCTCGGCGCTCAGAGCACCGCCCTCGGCATTCTCCTCGTATAGCGCCAGGTGAGAAAACTCCTCTAGATCGTTACCCTCCATAGAGCCACGGCGAGACTGTGCGCGAGAACCGGGTCCCGCGGGGCCACGGTAGCCGTTGGGCGGGCGGCGGCCTCCAGGAGTCATCGAGATAGGAGGGCCCATCTGAGACATGGCGGAAGAGTTGCGGGGGCGGCCGTTGGGGGTCCGCGGGCCGCTGCCGTTTGTCATTCCGCGCGCCGAGGTGGCCGAGGGCATGCGAGGAAGAGGAGCACCGGTAGGCGAAGCGGGAGCGCCGCCGCTCATCATGATCTTCGGGGGACCCTGGCGGTTAACGGTGTTGATGTTGCACATGATGGCGTAGATGGTCGAGATGCGAGGCACCGCAATGCCGACTTCGGCCGCCAGTTTTATAGGCGAGCCCAGGAATGTTTCAACCTCCATGGGGCGGTGGGCAACGAAATCTTGCCACATGGTGGACTCGGTCGTCGATGAGGTCATGTCGGTGATGACCTTTTTCTTGAAATCGCGGCCAAACTTGCAGCCATGTGCCGTCGCCAGCTGGATCATCTCGTCGATAATGCCGCCAACAAGGTCTTTCACGCCGAGCTTCTCCATTAGCTGCGAGTGATTTGACGTCTCGAAAACGACACTGGCGGGGTGGAAAGCCGCGGGACTGGAAGGCGAATTGTTAGCATATTCCGAGTTTGCATCTGTTTGTGTCATCATCCTTGAGCCAAAACTTACCCAATCATGCGCTCAAACTGGAACTGGCGGATGTTGGCCGCAACCTTGCAGTTGACCTGTCCTGTACTCAGAGTCATGGCCAGAGCCTGAGCCATGTCGTCTTGGATTGTAGAGGAAATCGCCGAGTTCTTGTTGGCAGGGCCAACCCAGATGTCGAGACCGGTGCGATGGTCAAACTCGCTCTGGCCAAGCTGGGCAATCTCAGCCTGGCAGACGAGCGAAAGGACAACGTTGGTGGGGAAGCGCTCTTCTATCGCAGCCTCAACGCCGAGTGTTGAGGTTGTGTTGACGATGATGCAGGTGTGCTGAGGAGTCACGACAGACTCAATGACGGAGGCAAGGTCGTAGACATCGGGAAGGGCCTTGACGCAAAGAATGACGTAGTCGAACGGACCATTCTTGTTTAGAGAAGCCGCCTCTTCGGGAGTTCGGACAACGGTTCTGGGCTTGAAACGCTCATTGTCAAAGGTAGAAGATCTGGCGACCAGTTAGCACCACACAAAGCGACTGGAATCGGATGATAATGATTGCTAGAGCACTTACTTGAACGAAATACCGTACTGCGAAACATGTTCAAAGCCGGCCTTCCACACGAGTGTCACGTCGGTGGCATTGGTCGCTTGTAATCTCCAAGACAGAAAGGCAGACACGCCGTTTCCTCCCACTACACAAAAACGCATTAGATCACTCATTCCGTCGTCGAGTTCAAAAGCAGCGCCCATGATGCCAGTTGGTTCGCTTTGGTTCTGTTTTATTCGGTTTTGTTTGGTTCGAAAATAACGGCTACGGTCGGGGTGATCCGATCCGTCGGCTTTGCTGAAAGGTGTACGAGATGAAGATTCGAGAGCCACCACGTTCTTGGGGCAAGTCGGTTCGATTCACAGAAAAAGCAACTTCTTTTGAAGATTTGCGTATAAAAGGCCAAGTAAAAAGAAGGTAACAACTTTGTCAAGTGCGTATGGAGGCCAGTGCTCAAGAAAGCGCAAGAGATGCAGGTAGAACGGTTGCGCCGGATGACGTGTGGATGAACAGACAAGCAGGTATTAAAAGGAAAAGAGATTTCGGGAGAGCGCAGAAAGAATGGGCAAATGAATGAATGGTATCACGGCACAGTCAGGCCAAATTGGGAGAAGCGACGGAGAAAAAAAAAAGGAAAAAGAAAACGAGCAAAAAAATGAAAGAAAAAAAAATAAAGGAAATATACAGAAAATGGACGAATCAAGCAACAGCAAGTCAGCCAAACCAAGGACTTTTTTTTTTCCGAAGGGGAAATGGGTAAAGGAAAAGAAAGAAAATAAATAGAGGAAAAATGAGGTCGAGGGAGGAAGAACAACAAAAAAAGAAAATAAAAAGCCAACGCTGCTGCCTCGTGGCCCCTAAATTAGAGGGACTAGGACGAGATAAACTAGTAGTAAAAAAAAAATAAAAAATAAAAAAGCAAGGCCGGCCAAATCAAAGTTAAAGACGGGCGTCACAGAACAAGCGTTGTGGTCGTGCGTATTTTAGCTTTGAGCTTTTTTAAATCAATGTGCAATGAGAATAATCATGGAAAAAAAAAAAAAAAAGTCCGATCAATCAATCTCTAGACCACGTCTTGGTCATGGTAGGATTTCGGTGCTAGGTTCTTAGAGGAACGGGATAAAATCACCGCTAGACAGAGGCTTCTCAGCACTTGGTTTTGAAGCAAAAAAAAAAAAAAAAAAAAAAAAAGGAAGATAAACAAGAGAAAAAAAATACAATACCAAGACGGATAACGAAAAGGCTCTGCGTGCGTAGCACAAAGCATGGCCTAGGAGAGGAAGAAGATAAAAGAGAAAAAAAAATAAAGGTTACATTTTTCTCTTTTTTTTTTTCCGCGCTCATCTTTTAGGTCGCGATATGCTCAGCTCCCATCGCTTTCTCGGTCTTGTTTTTTTTTTCTCCCGCTATCCTGGTGTGATTCCATCCCAGCCATGCAGCCAAGTTGGATTCGCCAACAAAGCCCCGGAGCCCAGGCCAAGCCAATTCTGGTCAACTCTGCGCTAACAGGACCATACAGAGGCTAAGCAAAGCACACCAAGAACTAGTAGTGCAGTGAGCCGCTTCTCGGGAGCCAGGATACGTTCTCGGGCAGCTAGACTTCGAAGGCTAATTCAGAGAAAAGAAACCTGTCAAGTGCGTATTCCGTCCGCAAGAGAGCGTGTTCTTCTCTGTTTTGTCCTTTGGAAGAAACGAGAGGTAGCCGGTCGTGGTGAGTATACATGTTGGCAGAATGATGTATGGCCTGGCAGAAGCAAAACACTAATCAGAGAAAAAGACGTCGTGGGCTTTGCGCCGACGCACTTGCTGCCAGCAACCCATCTCCGTCGGATATTTAATGCCTGTTTCTGAATTTGTGAATGCGCATAAAGTACATGATGTAGTTCTGGGGGGAAATAAATTGGCGCAGGACTGCGCGTCTTGCTTGCAAATGGAAAGCTGGAGTTGGCGTTTCCGGTACATGGACCGGTTCAAATATGAGGAGCAAAGGAACATTAAAAGAACTCTGTTTTTCGTGTATTTCCGAATCTTCACGTTGCTGGTAAATGTTTCGTTTTTTTTGTCGACGGCATCAAGGGCGCTAGATAGCATCAAGTTAGGCCTGTCACGGCGAACTTACCAGTAAGAATCTGCAATCTTTTGCTAGCCATTTTCGCAGAAGCGTCTGTGAGCGACAGAAAAAGATGACTATAAAAGAGTCTCCTTGTCGAGAACTTGTGTCGCCTTCAGGGAGGCCCGAGGGCGTTTGTTGTGTATGACAGAACAGAAAGCCACCACTCGATAGCAGCAGACCAAAGACAAAAGTCGGTCGGCTGTATAAAAAAGGTCTGAGGCTTTGTCGGGTCGTTCGTTGCGGAAGTGGGAGTCGAGAAACTAGCTGGGATGCAGTTTTCAGCTCTAGATTTTGGCGATTCGGCACTCCGTTGAGTTGCAGGATTATAGCCAAGGAGAATAATAATAATAATAAAAAATAAAGTATTTGAGCGGGTTGACAAAGACCGAAAACCAGAAGGGAAAATCAAAGTTATCTGACAAGACAGCAACGGAGGTTCCTGTTTTCGTAAACTGGCGGGCTGGAGGAGCCCGGGGAACGCAGAGCTATAAACGGGGCGGTCGAAAGCGAGAAGTGACGACGGGAATTTTTGGAGGATTTGTTCGGCGGGCGCGATTAAGTCGAGATGGGTTTGGCGTATATCCTAAAGCAAGTAGGGGATCGATCGAGGTCGGTGAGTTGAGCCGCGCAGATCAAGAAATATACCAATTGATGGCGTTCAGGATAACCCTCTGTAGTTAGACAACAGTAAGCCAAGTCCAATGCTGCAAGTACTTTGTGTTAAAGCAAAGTTTTAAGCAAGGCCTTTATCTTCTGGTTGTTCGTTCTTGTCTTGGGGTTGGTGATGTCCCGTAACGGTAAAGAAGGGTGAGAAGAGCAAGAGGCGAGACAAGAAAAAAAAAAAAAGAAAAAAAGAAAAAGAAAAAAGAGCAGCCGTCACGTTTGGTTAAAGGACGACGACAGCCTGGGAAAAAGAGGGCCTTTATCTCAGTGCGAATTGTCAGCATCAACAAGCCTTTCTTCTTCTTTTCTCTGCTGCAGGGGCCACAGTAAATGGGGCCGTGAGGCGTGGCTCAAGAGTAACGCAGGAGTTGAGCTTGGTAGGAAGGAAAGGGAAGGGAAGGGGGGGGGGGGGCGACCAAGGACAAGGAGGAGAGATGAGATGGACAAGCAAGGCCAGGTCAGTGCAGTGCAGTTCAGTGCAAAACGCAGTACGAAAAACATAAAGCGAGACAGACGGCAACGAGGTGAAATGCTGTGCATTGCACGCTATGGAGTCTTGTTTTACTGAAAAAAGGGCACAAATGGGAGGATGTCTGGGCCGGGATAGGCCCAGGCACTTCGAGGCCAGACCGTCAGCCATGGCATGGCATGGGATGAGTGTGTTGCATGTATGCTCTCTGTAAAGCAAAGTGCTAATAGTAGTATGTAGCAGTAAACCAAGGCAAGGCAGGATAGTATAGGTGTGGGCAGGAAGGACAGAATGAGCAGGGTAAAAGAGAGGAAATGGGGACTGAAGCGAGCTGTTTACTTGCTCCAAACTTCCGGATGAAAACACAGGATCAAGCGGCCCACGAGGAACAGCAAAACGCAGATGTTTCGTCTGCAGGAAGTCGTGGCAGAGAAGGGAAATGAGTGTGTACAAAGTGAATTATTAAACACATACTTACTTATATAAGTAAGTATGTAAGTATGTATGTACGAAGGAGCATTTAGTATTTAGCACTACACTAGCATTTTGTCTCGGTTGGTGATACAAGTCGTCGGGTTCTGTCAGTCAGCAAAGTCGGTTGCGTTCGACTTGCGGCCAAAAAGAATTACAACAATCAGCTTTGAAGCAGTAAACCTCCGAGTGGCTAAAGTTGAGAGAGCGAAAGAGACAGGGCCTGTATGTAAGTATGCGTTTTTAGTGGAAAAAAGAACAAAATCGAAGAATGAGTCGTTAGGCGGTCGTATGTACTACTTGGGCCGGGTACTTTGTAGAGCTGCAAGCAAGACAGGGCAGGGATACAAGCTAGTGCGCCCCGATTAATTAATATGTAAATAATATGTGGCGACAGATGCGATAAATGGGAAATATTTTTTAAAAGAATTACTATTATTGAGTGCAGCGATGCGATGCCGCCAACAACAAGCAAAATATGAGATGGTGGTTTTGATAGAGGAGGAAAACACAAAGCGACGACGAAAGAATTATAAGGCAAACAAGGAGAAATGCAGAGGACAAGAAAGGACGGGAACAGAAAGGGAAAAAAAAAAAAAAAAAAAAAAAAAAAAACCTGATTGGCAAGAAAGAATACTAGGGCTAACTTCGTGACTGCAAGCACGGAAGGAGCAACCAGCGATGGGTACGAAGAACTACAGTACAGTCACAGTCGCAATTGTAGCCACATCTTGGTCGGCTACTACACCTGCATTCGCCAACGGTCTACACTTTACCTGATACCTGTGCGTAAAAACAAACCGAAAGGGAATAGAAATCATACCCATAGCATTCATTGCGTCAAGATGGAGAGGAGAGAAGAGGAAACGCAACAAAAGATATCCCAGGGAAGGCGCCCACATTGTGAAGTAAGGAATGTACGCTTTTATTGGGAAGAGGTAGAAATCGATAGCTTATAACTTAAGCAACAGTGGTACTATTACTATTAGTAGTAGTATCATCAGCTCCGCGCGGGAGGTTTGTCGTTTGTGAGCTCTTTCATGCTCGGGCATGGCTTATCATTTCTGTGATGAGGAAGGCATGTATCAGAGAAAGAAAGAAAAAAGGGCGAGTACAATTTAACGAATTGGGATAAGAGTCTCGGGGGGCCGCTATAGGGCACAGAACTTAACTCGCACAGGTGATCTACTATAGCTACGTGCAAATCGGCGTAAGCCAAATGAGCAGACGTGGTAAAACGCAAACACAAGTAGTATTCACAAACGCTTTCAACGCACTAGTATAACGCAGCTGGGAAACCGTGCCCATCGACATCCCAAATCAAACAACCAGCTTCAAAAATACCTGGTGTGTAGGAAAGTGAAAAAGGGCATACGTGCCCCCGGCCGCCCTTCCCTTTTTCTTTTGTTTTTGTTTCTTTGCTCTATTTTTATAAGTAAGAGAAGGG
>LKBB01000180.1:3080-13312 GCA_001513885.1 Thielaviopsis musarum
CCCCCCCCCCCCGGCATGTCTTCTCCTTTTGCTAAACCATGATGGCTATCTTTCTTATCTACAAAAGTGAGGCCATATTAAACGCCAACCCCTGCTCTCTCTATTCTCTTTCCTCTTCTCGTCCATACATTTTTTGTGCCTTTGAAGATGTGGGCGAGAACGGCACCAGAGGGGGTGCGCGTTTGGGGGGAAACTGGCGACCGACTTGCCTTGCGAGTTTTGGTCTTAATTTCTCTCTCTGTTTCTTTTTTCTCCGCCTCTAGAAAAATATATACCTTGTTCTACCGCTGGCGCTAGAAGAATCTTGGAAATTAAGCTTTGCTGAAACTACCGTGTAAAACAAACATCCCAAGGCCTATTAGTTAAGCACTTACTGATCATATTCATCGCAAATGATATCTTGATAAGTTGACATGTACAAGTCTACCGCCTGCGGCACAGTAAAATAGAGAGCATTTTCAACATGAGGCAATCGTTTTATGTATCGTCTGGCTGTTCGTCCGTGCACGTCTGTTCCATCACTACGCTTCAGTTGTCCATATTCCGCTGTGCTTGCGTTCCCTGGGTCCGTGTGACGCCACCTTTCTTTCTTCCCTGCCTTCTGTATTATTTTGCACTGTTCACTTGTTCTCTCTTGTCTGACAAGACTTCGTTTGCGTCGCGTCGCGTTGCGTTGAACTTCCCTTTGCCTATAAATGCATAAAAGATATTTGCTCACTGGTGTCTCACATGTAGGGTTGTTCCTATAAATTCATATCATCCGGGGCCTTTGTTCTCGATGCCTTCTTGAGATAGAGGATGCTACCACTAATAGTAGTACTAGTACTATGTACTTGGGAATCAAAATGAAGAGGACTTGGTAGGATTTTGACATGTCTCGTAACCACAAATGATCTTCAGGCAACGCTCTTGTCCACCAGGGCAAAAGCAGCTCGTTAAACTCGAAGCTGCCCAAATCTGGCCATGATCGTCTAGCAGCCAGGATCAAACTAACTATGTAAAAATGAATCTTCTTGGGCGCTTTCTTTCAAATCCAGAAAACGCGGTACTGATACGCCCCCCCCCCCCCATTCTTGATGACTGTAAAGACGCTGTCATTCTTTATCCTGCTATCAGTACAGGTTGGTCCAAGCTTCTATTGTCTTGCGCAAGTCTGCAATATTAGACTTGAACTACATGAGCAATGCAGTAGTACTAGTATTACTGTTACAAGCATGGGGGTCAGCTTGCTACAAGTATTACTACTTAGAACGGGCAATGAAAACAACGGCTTGTGTCTATTCTTCTGAAAGTACATCACGGACCAGAGCTGGTTAGTAGCGCATGGCATGTTACGGGCTTCTAGAAGTTGTCATCTTGGCCTACCTAATGCAACATTAGCTGCAAGAGCCAACGCTAAGAAAGCATAGGCCTTGGACGTTTTGGTAGAGAGAAGAAGGTAATAATGCAAAACGGCAGCCGTCCAGCCGATGCAACATGCTAGTAGTACTAGTACTACTAGTATTACTTCTACAGCCAGAGCAAGAAATAGCGCAACCTTTTGTACTTCATATAAGCCTTGAGAGGGAGGGGCGCAGAAAGAGGTTGCACTCAGTGCTACTCAGCGCCCGCTCTTACTTGGCCAGGCTCTTTCTACTCTGTTTTTTTATAGCAGCCAACTCGAGGTTTGGGGAGTAAAATACCTGGCATCACGGCCAACCAGAGTACCAAGTTTGAGTTTACTCGAATCTCTTGCGCTTCATGCTAGGCCGAAGAAAGTCTTGGCGCATTCAACTTGGCATCAACTTGGCACCAACTTGGCATGTGATGGGGCCTCCAAAAACCTAGCCTAGGTAAAGCCGCGTTCTTGTTTCTTTGCTGATTATTGCATACAGTGCGGCGGCGCTGGCCGTAATCTTGGCAATTTTATTTTTTTTCCTTATTCTGTACCTGTTTTTTTATAAATGATATTTTTACCTCTCTTACTGCCAGCGAATAATAATGATTTCTTCCTGACGAACAAATGCCAATGACTGTTCAAAGCTTCTCTGTTTTCTTCCTCTGATTTCTCTCGGCCGCTGATTGTTTAACTTGCCTTCTTATGTCAGGCCAAGGGGGAGATTTAAGAGTACAATGAGTACAATGAGCACACAGCACAGCATCAGCGTCCCATAGCATAGCGCTGTCCTCTTCCGTACTTGTGTATAGAATAAAGACAAGAGACGGTGTGGCGCTCCTGCTGTCCCTGCGTTGCGCTGCTTCTGTGGAACTGCCTGTAAAGGAAGGCCACAAAGCCGGAGCCTTTTCGTCCCCTTTCTTGGCTTTGTTTGCCGATGGACGTATATTCTCTCTGCCAGTTGGCCACTTCTATTTTGATTCCAAGAGCATGGCCTGCATGAAAAACAAAAAAAAAAAAAAAAAAAAAAAAAAAAAAAAAAAAACATCTGGAGCTAAAATACTACGCGGAATCAAGATCCTGATGGAGGGTTAGTAGACCCCCTCGTAAGTATGGTGAACGGAATGTAGAGCCGTCCTAAAAATACGCCTATGAAACACGCGTCAGTTAATCGCATTGCTATTGTCTGACCGTTGAAGTCGGTGAATATTGCTTATATTTTGTACTCTTTATAAAACATCGTCCCTAACAAATAGAAGGGTTATAAGAAATTTAGGGTCTAGACTGTATTGGATCCACAGTTCGTGGCCAAACAAAGTAGGGTTACATGTGTTGCCTTACCTATTCCGTCATTCTAGAAGCAATCCCAAGCCGAGGCTGAGATCAGAAGCAAGTCTATCCTCCTTTTTCCTTTTTCCTGTCGTCCTTTCATACAACCTCAACTTTCCTATAGCGCAATTCTCTGTCTTGTAGTTACTAGTAATTATTTTCCATTTTTTGTTATTCGTCTCAAGAAGCCAAGAAGGCGCTAAAGGCAGTGTGCAACTATCTGTATTAGATACAAAATACTTATTCGCATGTCTGCAGGTCCAACATGGATGTGCCCTGTTTGCTGTTCTATGTTGAACCCAGGCCGCTTTTGCTGCTTGACGTTCACCGACCCTTTAGACTTTTTGCTTGTGTTTGATGAATACCTCAGCAAACGCAGAGCCGCTTGGTGGTTTGTGCTTCTTTTGGTGTGCTCACGGAACCAGAAGAATCTCTTTCTTAAACGACACGGTGACCACGAAATTGACCCAGAAGCTGAGATCACGGCGGAAAGCCGTCGTGCTTGTCCTCACATGCGTTAGCATGCTGTCTATTTTCGACCGACAGGATCACAGACGAACAGGACCAGGGCCTCGTTTCGCATTGTTGGTAGCGCCGCCGGAGTTGCTTTTGGGCCAGTGCATCCCACCAATTTTTTTTTTTCATTGCAAGTTTTATTATTCTTTCTTGTCTTCGTCTTCTTATTTAGCTGTCTGTACAAATGGATAAACAGAAAAGAAAAAAAAAGAAAAAAAAAGAAAAAAAAAGAAAAAAAAAGAAAAAAAAAGAAAAAAAAAGAAAAAAAAAGAAAAAAAAAGAAAAAAAAAGGCCGATAAAAAGCTACAGGTTCTTCAGGGATGTAGATAAGCAAGGAATAAAGAGAATGATGAAAATCAAGAAATCAAAGTTACAGAGCCTGCTGCCTGTCAAAACACCATGGTCTGATCATTGTCTCTACGAAGTACAATCTTCTCGCTTACGGGGGGTTTGCCTTGCCTTGTCTGTTTTCATGTATTCTGCTTCGCATGGTCTTGTACCCTTGGCTAGGCCGTGTTAATGTAGCAGATGTATACGCGACGATGCATGGCATTGGCGGAGATCAATATCTATCTGTGTTGTGCCAAATTGGCGTGTCGTGTTCAGCGAATACAAGCATGGCTGAGCTTGGACGCAAAGCATCTCGGGGCGCCCATCTGTATCTTTTGTGTTTTGTGCGCGAATTCTACTACTGAGACTACTGATTGATCTAGACACTGAAGAGAAAAGTACTTGTTGTCAAAATAGAGAGTACTTCACCTTGCTTTGGTATACAGCGGAGCCAAAAGCTCGAATATAAACAGTACAGAGTACTCAAAAGTTTGCTTTGGCTCTAGTCCAAAGTTTACTCGTATCTCGTACTCAGGTACTCCAGGTATGACGACAGTGACTTAATTTTGTCCACGAACCCTGGCGCTATACAAACATCCCTAGCTTGACCGACCGAGAAGCCAAACAGGGCACACGGCAGGGCCTGCCTGTCTACTGTACTGTACAGGTACCTTGTTTTTTTTTTTTTTTTTGCACCCGTGTTATCTACTACAAGTAGTACTTGTCGCTGCCCCATCCCCCCCCCGCCCGGAGATATCCCCGCTCCTGTCGTAGGTTTCATGACAAGACTGACCAAGCAAGACAAGGCGTCTTGTTCGAGAGGCAACAAAATCAAGACCTGGGAAGAAAGCTCAATAACCATTACCCAATCGTTACCACCTCAGTGCGGAGAATATCAGAAGCTTTGGTTCTCGTTCCGGGCCATCAACGTCGTTTGTTGTTCAGGCCCAAGATAAAACGGAGATCCACAGATTGCGAGGTTATTCACAAAAGCCCTTTTTTTACCGAGAATGCCTATTTTATTGGAAAAAGTGTCTCATATGGAGTCCCGAGAAACTTGAACTTTCTTTACACTAAATTCGTCCGCCTGTTAGTTCGTTTGGAGTATGCGGCGCTGTCCTCGATTCGAAGTCATCGAGTTCTGCTTTTTTGTCTTCTTATTTTTGGGTGCGCCCATGCCGTCCATCGGCGCGGGCGAATCATACCCAAAGGCGAGTTTCAACAACGATTTTGATAAATCGTCCTCGTTTTTTTGCTGGAAGCTCGTGTGCCCGCCACTTGCAAAAAAAAAAAAAAAAAAAAAAAAAAAACAGAATGGCTGCCACAATTAGAAACAGAAGGGCACATAAAAAGATGGAAAAAAGAAAGAGAGAAAAGAAAGAAGACAAGGGGGCGTGTATGGGAGCACAGTGATGCGCACTATGTGCCAGGATCAGGGCTCTGTCCTATGATGGCACCATCTTTTCATGTACTTTACTAACAAATCCACTGCGTTAACAAGGCACTGAAATGGTAGTACTAGACCTTGAAAATGCGACATGGGTTGGGCTTTTCAATATAGAAACCTCCACCGTCTTTACAGGCTGCAAGCAGACGCTCTAGGGCACGTTTACTTTGTTATCTGGCCCCACGTTAACGTTGCTGGTGGTACTGCAAGCTTATTACTTGACATTTCACGCGCATCAACCAAAGAAAAAGAAAAAAAAAAAGTTCTTGCGCACGCGAGAATCAAAGGCAAAATCACCGTGGAAAGAAGTATTGGAAACCTACTCATATAATAACTTGGCAATACTCCAAGTACATAGAAACAGAGTTTTAGACCACTGAAAAGCCCAGACACCAACATCCTCTCGCCCTCAGGGACAATCGCTCTTCCAAATGGTTGGTTACACCCCCTGCCGTGGCTTTGTGGTCTTTTACAGGAACTGGCTGTTCATCCTTTAACCAACAAGCGCTATCTCTTGTATCTTCCGCTCATTTTTAGTATGTAGCACATACTAAGTACAAGTTGTAGTACTGTGTAAGCTCGTGGCCTCATGCCTCTTCTAGCCCTTGACCCTGGCCCTGGCCCTTCGCCAAAGGTCCTGGCCTTGGTCCTGGCTCTGGCTTCTGCGAAACATATGTACACGCCTCCACCCCACTTCTCTCCACCACACTCTCCCCCAGGCCGGGACGCATTGCCACTTTGCTTTGCTGCTTCCAACTTAGTCGAGCTTTTTAGCTCCAGTTTAGCTTTGGTCTGGTTAGGTCTTGGTCTTGCTTTGGGTCTTGGACTGGTATGGTTCTGATCTGCCTTCTCCGGCCGACTAGCAGAGTATCCCATCCCATTACTTTTGCCTGTTTTTGTCGCTACTTCCGTTGTGTACTGATTCCTATTCCTGGATTCCTCAATTTTATATAATGGCCCTTTCCCTCCCTCTCCTCTCTGGTCCTACCTTCTTTTCTTTCTCTCTTCAGACTATCTTCTCCATCCAGGCTCTGGCGACCTTCAAACTACAGACTTTTCTGTATTCGCCTTAGGCTTTTCTTCTTTCTCACAGTCTGAATTTTTCTTGGCTGCTTGTGATTTTTATTCAAGTGCCATACTTCCCTTTTTCTTTTCTTCCTTTGATCTTTCATACGCACACATATTAAAATGGCCCACGACAACGACGGGCTTCCCGTCCAGGTTTCGGACCCGGAGAAGGCTCCTGCCTACTCCAACGACTCTAGCTCCGCCAACGCTGCGCCCGCCGCTACGTATAGCCGTGAGAACGAGAGCTTCTGGACGCGCAACGGTCTGAACCTGGAGTCGTTCCAGAAGCGTCAGTATGCTGAGGGCGAGAAGAACGAGCTTGATCGCACCATGAAGAAGCGTCATCTGCACATGATTGCTATTGGTGGTTCGATTGGTGCTGGTTTCTTCGTCGGTTCTGGTGCGGCTCTGGCCAAGGGTGTAAGTTTTTCATTTTTTTTTTTTTTCATTTCATTTCATTTTTTTTCCCTCCCTCTACCCATCAAGAGGTGACAAGAAATTCGTCACTGGATGACTTGTTTCTTTCCCTCTTTTCTCTCGCTTTTCATGTCTTTGCCACGGCTTCCTGTTTGTATTTGCGGCTGCTTTGATTGGGCCGCTGCTCGCCTCTTATCGGCCTTCTTTTTTTTTTTTCTCTCTCTCTTTCTTTTTTCGCAGCCCATGACTGCAGCGACAATTCCCTTGGCAGGAGCTTCCGGCGCCGCACCGTCTTTGGACTAGCGGCGTTTTTCACTACCGGCTTTTCCTGCCCAGCCCTTTTTGCAGCCCCTGGTTGGCAATGGCTACAAACGTGAATTGCTCAATCCCCACTATCGTCGAAACGCATTCCTGCAAGTGCCGGATATTTCTTAGTCACGGTTTCTGCTTCGCGACTCCGTTGTTCGGAGCGGACCATCCTGACCCCACTAAAATTTGTTAAATCACAACCATGACGTCGCGCTAACATGTATTCGCTTACCAGGGTCCTGCGTCGCTGGTTATTGATTTCGGTATTATCGGTATCATGATGTTCAACGTCGTCTTCGCTCTGGGTGAACTCGCTGTCATGTACCCTGTCTCTGGTGGTTTCTACACGTACTCGACTCGCTTCATTGATCCTTCTTGGGGTTTCGCCATGGGCTGGAACTACGTCCTGCAGTGGGCTGTCGTTTTGCCTTTTGAACTGGTTACCGCATCGATCACGATTGGATACTGGGATGAGGATCAGAAGATTTCTCACGCCGTTTGGATCACTGTCTTCATGATTCTTATCATCATTATCAACATCTTTGGTACGCTTGGTTACGCCGAGGAGGAGTTCATCTCTTCTTTCCTCAAGCTCACTGCCACCATCGTTTTCATGATTATGGCCCTGATCTTTGTCTGCGGTGGCGGTCCTTCCAACGGTCGCTACAACGAGTACTGGGGTGCCCGCTACTGGTACGACCCTGGTGCTTTCCAGAACGGCTTCTTCGGTTTCTGCTCTGTGTTCGTCACTGCTGCCTTTGCCTACTCGGGCACTGAGCTGGTCGGTCTGGCTGCCGCTGAGGCCCGCAACCCCGTCAAGGAGCTTCCTGGTGCTATTAAGCAGGTGTTTTGGCGTATTTCGCTGTTCTACATCCTGGGTTTGTTCTTCGTCGGTCTGCTGGTCTCGTCGCAGGATGAGAACCTGCTGAACACCTCCAAGGCCGGTGCCAACACCTCGCCTTTCGTTCTGGCCGTCAAGTACGGTGGTCTTCCCGGCTTCGCTCACTTCTTGAACGTCATTATTCTGGTTTCGGTCATCTCGATCGGTGTGTCTGGTGTCTATGGTGGTTCGCGTACTCTGGTCGCTCTGGCTGAGCAGGGCTACGCTCCCAAGTTCTTCACCTACATTGACCGTGCCGGCCGTCCCGTCTTCGCTGTCGGTGCCATCATCATCTTCTCTCCCCTGGCCTACGTCAACCTGTCGTCTGCTGGTAACACCATCTTCGACTGGCTGCTGGCTCTTTCGGGCCTGGCTGCTCTGTTCACCTGGTCGTCCATCTGCCTTGCCCACATCCGCTTCCGTATGGCGTGGGCCAAGCAGGGTCGCTCTTTGGACATGATCCCCTTCAAGGCTGCTGGTGGTGTCTTTGGCTCGGCTGTCGGTCTGTTCCTGAACATCCTGGTCCTGATGGCCACCTTCTACACTGCCATCAAGGACAAGGACGCCGAGACTTTCTTCAAGAACTACCTTGCCGCTCCCGTCGTCATTGCCTTCTGGATCGGTGGTTTCTTCTGGAAGGGTGGCCCGTGGATTACTCTGGACCAGATTGATCTGGACACTGGTATGCGTGACCACGACTGGGAGGAGATCAACGCTTTCCGTGCCAAGATCGCAGCTCTCCCCAAGTGGAGACAGATTCTGCACAAGATGTTCTAAGCTGGCATTGTTTCTGCTTGAATGAGCGAGTAAACTAGCTGCTTGACACACCTGCAGTAGCTCATCTTGTTGCCAACTGTGCCTGTGCCTTGCCTCTTGAAAGTACAGCCTCGAGGGCTGTCCGAGGGCAACGGAACAACTAGCTGGCCTGTATTTTGATTTTCCTTTATGTCATTGTTTCATGTTGTGACGCATCGCTCAGATTTCATTCTGTTCAACGCGACCATTTGTCTATATATACCCGCATACTTGTTTTTTTATTCAATAATATCGAGGACAGGATTTTGCCTCTTTCAAAACAAACCTTTGACCACTTGAATAAATGTGAAATGCCACGTAGATGAGAGCTAATCTGTTGGAGATTGTCAAGCGAGAATCGTGGCGTTGGTCAATTGTGAGGTTTAAAGCGTGGGAGGCAGCGAGATGCTCGAATTGGGCAGTGGTTTATAAATGGAGTGAGTAGGCTGGAAATTGGGCAGTGGTTTATAAATGGAGTGAGTAGGCTGGAAATAAAGGTGCAGTGGCATAGGGCGGGCTGAGCAGTCGATGAGTTTCGAAAACGAAGGGTATCATAAGATATAGACGGATAGATAGATAGATGGGTTGATGGTCGAGATGTATGAGGTAGTCGAGACGAGACAACCGACAGCGGAGCAAAATCAAAAGCATGAGAGAAAAGACAAAGTAAAGACAAAAAGGAGAGAGAAAAGACAAAGCAAAGAAAAAAAAACAAGAGACCCGGTTCTTTATATCCAGTCTTGCCGATGGCACAATATAGCGAGGATCTGTCGAGATTTCCAGGCGTGCGGATACCAGCGGCCGATACTGCTTGGAAGGGGTACCGAAGAAAAGTTTGAATGACACGATCAGAGGATTGTGGAGTTCGGACAGGGAACTAGGCCGATCCATGAATTGGTCGGTTTATTTAGCCGGTGGAAGGCGATGGCGGAATTGAAAGGAAAGTAAGTGAGAGTATAGAGTAGAAAGGAACAAAGTAGGGCGTAATGTGTCAATGTGCTGCGGAATGGTGAAATATATACGTCAAGGCGGAAAACGGCAAACACAAGGGAATACTATCCGCAAGCCATAGTTGGTTTTTGCATGTTGGTGTGACTGTGTGTATTGCACTGACTAAGCGAGAAAGCGAAAGAACGAGACTTGGCCGCGGCCAAGTCTGGGACAGACACAGCAAAGGAAAGATGGCAGTGACAAAAGTGAACAGATAAGGTCGAGTTGAAGAGAAGAAGCAGAGAGAAATGCGACAAAGGCGGACCGCAGAGTGATTGAATAGAAGTAGAAAGAGAAAGTAGAAGGAACAGTAAAACGGAATAGGCAAAGTTTGGTGAGCGACGGAACTGGCCGTGCTTTTGAGCCCTTTGCGGTATAAGTCGACAGTAGCCACATGTTTCCGGGCATCGAAAAAGATATGGTAGAAAGTGGTCTTGTTTCTGCGCCCTTTGGCTTACAGCATTTCAAGTCAAATAGTCGTAGTAGTAGTAGTAGTAGTAGTAGTAGTAGTAGTAGTAGTAGTAGTAGTAGTAGTAGTCGGGTAGCAAGTCAAAGGGCGCGCGCCCTTCTTGTCAATAATTTTTCGAGCAGAGAAAAGGGTGGACATACTCACGTTTTTATTTCATTCTTTAAGGCACCTCTCTTGTATTGCACCACGCCCTAAAATTAACAACAGCCCGCCACAAGCCGCTAACATGACCCCTCTGAGACGGAAGCGTGCCATCAAAAGGTTTTCCTTACGTACAAAATGCCGGGTCGGGCCAGGGGGGGGGGGG
>LKBB01000180.1:13374-55472 GCA_001513885.1 Thielaviopsis musarum
GGGGGGGGGGGGGGACGGGGACAAGCTGAGCCCGTGGGCGGAATATTACCTACAAAGTACGACGCTGTCCAATGTCTTGTGCCTTTTCTTGAAAGATTTATCTCAATGCTGGGGAGGCGGGGCGGAATGGCGACAGATGTCGCGAGAATGAAGGCAAATGAGCGAGCACGTGGCTCGGGCGAGGCCAGGATGTGGAAGGGCAGTAGTGCATGGCAAACAGCGGCTCTGTTTTATGCTATTGCGTAAGAAAAACCCGCCCAGACACCGATTTGGTTGAGGTTATGACGTGCAGGGAAAGAGAAAAAAAGATTTTGTGTCGCCATCGACCAGGTGCAAGGCGACATTTGATTGGGAAATATTCAGAACAAGGTTAAAAAAAAGAGAAAAGGGAGGAGGGTTTCCATTATCAAAGTAAAAGAAAACCGTGAAACCTTTGTGGGTTAATGACTGACTTGAATGGTCGCTCGAAGAAGTAGTAGTACTTGTGAAGTAGTACTTGTAGAAGTAGTACTTGTAGAAGCAGTACTTGTAGAAGTAGTACTTGTAGAAG
This sequence comes from Thielaviopsis musarum, assembly GCA_001513885.1. Taxonomy (NCBI): domain Eukaryota; kingdom Fungi; phylum Ascomycota; class Sordariomycetes; order Microascales; family Ceratocystidaceae; genus Thielaviopsis; species Thielaviopsis musarum. The sequence continues at coordinate 13,925 of LKBB01000180.1, forward strand.
TAGTACTTGTGAAGCAGTACTTGTAGAAATAGTACTTGTGAAGCAGTACTTGTAGAAGTAGTACTTGTGAAGCAGTACTTGTAGAAATAGTACTTGAAGAAGTAGAAGCACTCAAAGTATATTAAACAAAGCACTGATTAAGAAAGTGGAAGAATATAAAATTAAAGAAAATAAAAAGTCAACAAAAAAACTGCGAATCAAAATCCTAAAATACAATTACAAGTACATCAGCAAGTGCTGGAACCTCCACCAGCACCGACCGAAAAAAAACAAAAAAAAACAAAGTCTCGCTGATACTGTACAGCCTCTCCAACTGTCATCAACATATCGGCCAAACATGCTGACTTTAGCAGGACAGAACTGTAATCGGGCCATCGAAAAAGAAGACTCTACGTAGACGTAGAGGACGATGCCAAAAACCGACAGACAGGGATCTGCACGTCTCATCCACTCCAAACATAACCACCAACAACCGCGGAAAAGGAGAAAACGGCAGAATCTGTAACGAAATAAAACAAAGATACCAGCGAGGATGCCACTAATAAAAACTCACTTGGGAACACAGCGTGACTGCAGGGCAAAGCCAACTCGAAAGAGCAGCAAGCGCCACTGAAAGTAAATAGTCCACGCTGGAGTGAGGGTTGACGAAGGGTGCCGTCCTGGATGACAAGGGGGAAAACAACAAAAAGCAAAGGGCATCCCATTACTGTACTCGCCGAAGTACAGTTCTGGGGATGGAACCCAACACGAGTAGCAAGGCTGTCCAAGCAAAGCAAGAGAGCGAATCCGGGTGATCAAGTCCGAACCACAAATACTATTGCAAGGCCAGGCTACAACAGGCGTCAGTGTGTCCATCGGTAGAATGGGGATAAATATACAGTGAATCGGAAAGCGGACGGCAGGAGGGGCGTCAGTCAAGCGCTTGAGGAACTCCTGGGTATCAAGCGGTTGATCAGACTCAAAGGATGGGCAGACCATGGAATCGTGTGGCTGGAGTCCACGGCCGGCCCTGGAGGCTAAAGATATATGAGGGTTTATCGAAGTCGATCGACTGGCGCTGCTGTCGTCTCTGGGGACTGAGTCGGGAGATGTTGTCGAGAGCTAGGCTTTAGTAGGGCTATCAATTCACAACCGCGGCAGGGAGGACAGGGCTTAGAAGCACTAGAGAGCAGGGCAGTGGCATGATAAAGATGTCGTAAATGTACCAACGCCGGCAGAACGGGGCTCAGTGACTCTAGGACCTGGTGTGAAAGAGCTTCCAGCGGAACAAAGAAAGCTGCTTGTTAAAATCGTACCCGCCAAGATACAGTCTGATGCAACGTCTAAGCACAGCTTATCACTTCTTCCAAAGTTCTCCGGAAAAAAAGGACCAGGGCCCAAAAGAGCACAAGCCGAGCCAATCGGTGTTGCATAATTTGTCGCTTCTTTCCGCGGGCAAAGTCCCGTCACCATAGCACAGCAAAATAGCAGACCAGCGCCCACTTGAGTTAACCGCGAGAAAGCAGAGGGTGGACGAGGGAACACCCGCCAAGATATTCCAACGCCTGTTTGGGTCCTTGCTCTTTTGGCTGAGAAATGGCCGACCGAGGCCAGGAAATGGAGCAGCGTGGTTGCAGTGGTGCCGGTTGGGAACTTGTAGGGAGGCCATGGGTGAGAGTATGTGGGGGAACAGGGAGGAGCGCGGCAAGCGGGGACTAGTGGTCGATGGAAACACCCGCCAAGATGCTTCTAGCGACTGAGACTGGTTGAAAAAGACCAGGAGCCGACACTGCGTTGCTGAAGATTGGCTAACCCTGAACCCTGAGATGATGACCCAGCGATGAAGTCCGGTGAAAGCGTCGGCAAGGAACCAGCGTGGTGTGTAGATTGATGGGAATAAGAATAAGGGGTATCAGCGGTCGTGATGGGAGAGCAAAGCAGTGCAGTGGGCGGATTCAGAAAACCATGGATACAGTTTGACCAACGACACCCGCCAAGATATCGCCATCGATCCAGGCTTCTTTCACCGAGCCAGAGCAAAACTCAGCCAGCCCTTTGACGAAAGCACGAGTGCCGGGATAAATGTTGAAAAGGCGACGAAAAACCAGGCCATTGGCGTCACTGCACAGGTATCAATGAAGCAACGGAAGGAGAAGCAAGCAAAGCGTCTAGACGTTTTCACATGATGGAGGAGCCCCCGCCAAGAGACTCTTCCTGTCTAAAGAACTAAGCCGGCTCTCAAGAAATTGCAGCATAAATCAAGTGCGGATCTACCTTTGGGCCATGGCTTGGAGGAAATAATGGTAGTGATGAATATACTGCGCCACTTACCCTGCCCGATGGTTGTCGCTGTGCTTTGATAAAATTGCCAAGCTGTCCTCAGCGTCGGTTGATCAGCCACGTACCTTGGTATACCAGTGTCGATTCGAAGGGAATTCCAGTGAGCGCCGGGGTGTCTCGATGATACTACGGCCCCAGTAAGCAGCAAAGAGAAGCTTGTCACAAAAGCAAGTCACTCAGGTCGAGTTGCTAGTAGTTGTGCTGTCTGCTATACAAGGGCTGTGCATCGCGGGAACGAGACGGCTCACGGTTGTCGAGGAGAGGATCAGCGGGAGAGCGAATCATCACGGCTGATACTCGGGACGTTGCCTGGGACTACCTTTGGCTGGGTTAGATGATGAAGGGGATGAATGGATGATTTATGTGATGAAACTCACAAGGGGCAGTAGGCGCGGTCGCAATAGACTCGTGATCATGGGGCTTGTCTATGAGATCGGAGGCGAGTCTGAGGGTCTTGACCACTCACTGACATCGAAGCGGTCGTGGCACCTGCTGAAGTTAGAATCGATGAAAAGAAGTGATGGTAATGACCAAGCCACGATTGAGGGAAACTGATGATGATGACTTACCGGGTAGGAGTACGCGCGCCCCAAAGGGCTGCTTCAACGCTTGGTGCCGATGAAGAAAAAAAAAAAAAAAGGAAAGGAAGAAGAAACGGAAGAGAATTTCCCAGCACAGAGAATTTAAATACGTGCAGCAAACAGACTGTCGCTGAGTAATAATAATTCACACACGAAATTTTGCAAACGCCAATTGTGGAAAGTAAACATTGCAGCTGCGCGGCTCAAATAGGAAAGCAAACAGAATGCTAGGCAACCAATTTTTATCAGGTGTTGTTTACAGTAGAAAGTAAAAGATTTCCAGCAGAAGAGAGAAAGCAGTGCTATAGGCAGTCAAGAGATAATTCTATGTGCTAGTGGCCGTTCTACAGTGATGGTACAGAGCGAGGTGGTGTCACTGTGCCATAAGAGGTAGAAAAAATAAGATTGCTGTGAAAAGAAACTTTTATTTTGGAGCGAATTACGCCAAATTAATATAGACATGTATTTTTATCGCCGGGTCGGTTATTTCTGGGTTGTTAGCGTGCAGGTTGCAAGTTACAGAAAAAGTCATGATCCTGTCATGGTGTTGCGAGCAGGGCGTGTAAAACAGGCATGAATAAAACAACTTTAAGAGCTCAAGAGTTTTCTAGAACAAATAACATATGAGAATGAGAGATTTTAATTATTGAAACATTCATTCGCCAAAAAACAACAAGATCAGGAAATAACCATACTGTAGATGTAGTGTATGATTTGCATTAATTCGTAAAGCATGAGAGGAAAGCAAACAATCTATGAAAACTCAACGATATCTCTATGGAGATGAAAGACCGGTACGGAATGTCTAAAAGCAAAAGACCACCAAATGAAGCACCGAGGCGAATGAAGAAACGAATAAGAAAACGAATAAAAAAACGAATAAAAAAACGAATAAAAAAACGAATAAAAAAACGAATAAAAAAACGAATAAAAAAACGATGAAGAGAACCGAATGAAAGAACTGAGTAGAACCGACCGAATGAAAAGCTGAATGAAAAAAACCGAGTGAAAAGAACAAAACCCAATGAAAAACCGAACAGAAAAAAAAAAGAAAACAGTCTGAAAGGCGGAAGCCCAGATAAATCAACAACAATCTGACTGCCATTAGGGCAGTAAAAAAGAATACAGGCTGGTAGAACCAGCAGAACCACAAAAGTCTTCTCGGCACTGCTTCACAGGTGCCTTTCTAGCGTTTTGGTTGGTCTCCTCGATATCCAGATGCCTAGACCCAACACGTCCTATTGTACCCAATCAACAGCAAGTGTGTAGTGAGTCGTTTGCCTTGAGAATCACAACGGCATCTCAAGACGAAAAACTCCAAGCTCAAACAAATGAGCGCCCACAAGCAGCTGCTACCAAATGCTCAAAGCCCAGGGCAAAGAGAGAGGCGCTGTTTAGCGCTTGGCGGGTCTCTCTCTCAGCCGCCGTCTACCCACCCAGGTGGAAACCAGCTCGCCGTCGGGACATAAAGGCTCCGGGGCGACGACGGACTGCTTCCGGCTGCGCGTACGAAAAGCAGCAGCGGGGGTGGGGACGGGAACGGGCTCCTCGACCGAGGTCGCTTCTTGCGACGGCGACGTCGGAGACTCAGGAACCGAGTCAGTGCTGGCGGGCACACTGACCTGGCGAGTCTCGACAAGCGTCGACGCCGCAGAAGGCGAACGGGCAAGGGCAAAGGACGAAAAGGGGGAACTCGAACTCGAGTTCGGGACGAGGACATCGGCGTTCACCGACGGAGACTTACCGCAGGAGTCTGGAGACTCTGCGAAACCAAGGGCTTCCTCCTCAGCGTGCCCTGCCAATGACCAGTGGCAGGGGCGCACACACCGCGACTCCTGGGAGTCTTCATCCCGGCGGCGCTTTCCCAGCACCGACGGGGGAGGCCCACGCAACCGACACACAACCAGACGCTCCTCAGCCTCAGTCCGCTGACAAATACGGACTGGGCGAGACGCCAACTCCTCATCCTCCTTGGCTCTCGGACGCTTACCGAGCGTCGAGAGGCCACCCAACCGTACCCACACAAGCACAGCTTCGGCCGATGTCCGCTGGCACCGACCCTTGGCCGGCCACTCAGGGGCGTCGGAAGCCCGGGGGCGTTTGCCCAGAGTTGCCGGCCAGCCCAGACGCTTGCGCAGCTGGAATTCGTCGACAGAAGTCCGCAGGCAGCGGCGCTTGGGCGGAACCTCTTGGTCAACGCCCGGTTCCAGAGCACAGGGACGCTTTCTAAGCACCGGCTCAACGGAAAACCGAGACGGACGACGACGGAGGGGGAAGCGGAACGGAAAGAACGGAGGCGGCGGCGTGGTCCCAGGCGTGGGAGGCGAGATGGTAATTTCGGGAATCATCTCGCACTCGATCACGGGAACGGGTGGGTGGGCAGAGGGAGAAGAAACAGGGGAGGGCGAAAGCGCAGGCGAGGGCGAAGACACAGGCGAGGGCGAAGGCGCAGGCAGAGGTGCGGGAGGGGAAGCGGCGGCCACAGTCTCGACGGGAGCCTGCATTGATGAAGCAGGCGGCGAGACAGGTGCGGGGACCGCGACCTCAGTCTCCACTGTGGGCTCTGGCACAGGCGGAGAAGCCAGAACCGGCAGGAGAGCCGCAGAAGGAACCTCTGCAGGCATATGCTCCTCAGGGCGCTCCAGGGAGACGGGAGCAGCGGGGGCCTGAGGAGCCACGGGCGCAAACAAAGACGGCGAGGCAGAAGCAGGAGCCACCACAGGCACAAAGACAGGGCGGAGAGCCGGCAGTGGTGGGAGAGGCAGCTGGTGCGTAAAGCGCACCGGCCGAGAAGAGAGGGCAGCGCGAAGCTTATGCAGGCGAGCTGCGCGCAGTGCCCGAGAAACACTGACCAGACGATCAATCGCGTCTCTCTTGACGCGAGGAACCGCCCGGTCAGCAGGGATGTCCTCCATGGCGCTCTCGCCGCACACATGAGAAGCGGGAAGGGCGACCACGTCGGAGATTTCAATCTCCTGCGACACCGGCACGGCCGCAGGAGATTGAAAAAAGAAAGACAAGACCTGCGCCGGAGCCGGGGCTTGGAACATCGGCACGTCCGACACAGGAGAGTCTCTGGGGGCTGACGGCGCGTCAGTAATCATCTCAGAGTCTTCTGAGATGACAGCAGCGCCACCAAAGATGCTGGAGCGCGTCGGCCACGGCTTTCCCTGGTTGTCAGGGCCAGAGAAGAAAAGACGCGACGGCTCGGGCTGCGACTGCTGCTGCGGCCAAGTTCCGGTGAAGGAAAAGGCGGGAGCAGCAGGGAGGAAAGAGGGAGGAGATTCCACATCCATCTCATCCGTGGCGTCGGGGACACGGAGAGAGGGGCCGGAGGAGGCTGAGAAATCCCCAGATGAGCGGACCATGGGGCCGGACGACTGCTTGCCAAACTGGAAGCGCTTGGCCAGCGACTTGATCGGCCGCGTCGTGGCGGGCGACGCAGCAGAAGCGCAAGTCGAGGACGCAGTGGTGACAGGAGCAGAAGAAGCCGGCTGGAGGAGCGCAGGCGCGGTGGTTGCGGGGGGCGGCACAGTCGGAAACCCCGACTTGATGAGCCCGCCAATACCGGCTCCGAAAGAAACTGGAGCAGGAGAGGAAGGAGCCGCGGGCACCGCGCCAAAAGAAAACGCCGGGGCTGCTGGGCCAGTCTGTAAAGAACCCGAGGACATGGAGCTCTTCGGCGCCGTGGACGAGGCGGGGGCGCGGAATACAGACACAGCACGACGCAGGGGACGGGGAGGCACAGGGGCCGAGCAAGCAGCGGAAGAGGCTGCGAACAGGGCAGCAGGAGGAGCTGCGGGAGGGGCAACAGCAACCGGCGAGGGAACGACAACCAAAGACGCAGCGGGCTCAGAAGGGACAGCCAAGGAAGCAGGCTTGTCTCCTTCAGAGTCGACGGGCGTGAAAATGGCGGTCGACTTCTCAACCTTGGAAGCTGGAGCGGGAGAGGGGGCCAAGCCAAAAGCCGCAGAGGGGAGGGAGGCCACAGGAGCCAAAGAAGCCGGGGGAGCAGGGGCCACAGAAACCGCAGGGACAGGAGCCGAGAAAACAGCATCCGAAGATGCAGAGGCCAAGTCCGAAGACACAGGGGCGACCGCAGTCGAAGCACAAGGCAAAGGAGCAGCCTTCTTCGCCAAAACCTTGGAGGCAACCTTCTCAGTCGACGCCTTTAGAGCAGACGAGGCTGACGAAGCCGGGGCGGGAGCGGGAACAGGGGCAGGGCGAGCCACTGGCTTGGCAACAGCCTTGGCTCTGGGGCGCGAGAGGAGAGACGCGACAGAGGCAGAGACAGTTGCTGAAGCAACAGTGGTAGCGGCAGGACCCAGCGAGGCCGAAGAACTGGCTGCTGGCGGTGCAGCAGTCGACGGAGCAGAGGCGGCAGGGGCTGCAGACGGCTTGGCCACGGGCACGTCAGAAAGAGACATGGCGGCAGGTGGCGCCGAGGCAGGAGCGGCAGGACGAGGCGGCGGCGGCGGCATCGAGGCGGCGGGGGGGACGGAAGCGGGCTTGGCCGCCGAGAACGAGAACTGACCAGAGCCAGCTGGTGATGTTCCCGAGGAGGAAGAGGCCGCACCAAACGAAAAGACGAAACCAGGCGTCGTCGGGGAGGGCGCTGGTGCAGCGGCTACCTTTGCTTCTGTGCCGGAGAAGGCAAAGGCAGACGAGGAGGCAAGGGCCACGCGGGGAGCCACAGACAGGCCCGCAGAAAAAGAAGCCGCTGTGGTCAACGCCGGAACCACAGAAGCAACAGCAGGGCGCACTGGTCGAGGCGTGACCAGCGCACAGGCCGCCACCGAAGTGGCCGGAGCAGACGACGCAAGGGTCGTGGGCTGCCCAAAGACAAAGGGGGCCGCCGGCGCGAACCAGAGCGTCGGCATAGACGGGCGCTCCAACAACGGGTTGGGCGCCGACGGCCGCACTTCGGGGACGGCAGCGGCCACGACAGGCGACGGCGGCACGGAGGGAGGAGAGGGAGCCCGCGAGAGGACAAAAGCCGGCGAGTCGGCTCGCGGGGGCGAAAGAGACGGCGCCACAAAAGAGGACAGGCCGGGGGCGGGAGCGGCAGACAGAGCGGCGACAGGGACGGGAGCGTCCACGGACGGACCAAGCATGGTCAGCGAGCTCAGAGCAAGCTCAAGCTCAAACTCGAGCTCAAGATTGCTCGCGCCCACTGGCGAGGCAGACCCGGCAACAGGGAGCTTGGACACCTCGTCCAAGTCGACGGCGTCGGCGGCGTCGGCACCCCGCAGAGCCCAAGCAATTTCCTCTTCCGTGAGGACGGGCAGCACACCAGCTGCAGACACAGACTCCTCGTTTTCCGCCGGGGGGAAGAACGACAGCGGATCCCGCTCGGAATCCGGCATGAGAAAGCCCGGCGGAGGCGAGAACGAGGCGAAGCGCAGAGACGGCGACACAGGGGTGGAGAAGAAGTCCTCAAAGGACAGAAACGAAAACGGGGCTTCTTCTTCATCGCCCAGGGACGACGCTCCGGCTAAAGGCACAGCCGCAGAGTCTGCGCAGATCCCGTCCAGGGCGCGCGTCAGGTCATCGAGGGCCAGGAAGTCGGCCTCGACGGAGGGCGGCGCAGAGGCGCCGGGAGCAGGCGCGGGGGCGGCACCCACAGAAAGCTTCTCGAACAAGTCGAGATTCCTAGCCGCCAGGAAACTCGACTCTTCAACGAGGGGGGAGCAAAGCCCCTCGAAGGGTCCAGGGATGCGCAGGACCAGACGCAGATCCCCATCCAGGAGGTCGTGGGAGGCCTCGGCAAAGGCCGACACCTCGCGGATGTTGGCGAGTGCGGCTCCGACCGCACCCACCAGCTGCTCGGCACGCGTGTGCCGCTCGGCAGCACTCCGAGAAGGGCCGATTTCAGCCCCGAACTCGTCCACCAGACGGCGCACCTAGCAACCGTGCTGGGAGGACGAGAGGTCGACGCTTTGCCAACGGGCTTGGCGCTCTCGGTCCGCGACCTCCAGGGGGGATTCGCCTGGAGGCAGAAGGTGTAGGCCCGACGAGGCGGGGAGGACAGGAGGCCTGTGAGTATTCAGATTAGTATATGTACAACGAGGTAATGGATGGATGGTGGCGGTTCATAGTCAGTGATGGATAGTGATGGTGATGAAGAGTTGGATGAGACATGATGATGATGACGTAATGAGGGCACTTACAGCTCCTTGCCCTTTCCTTCCCCTTGGCAGGGAGAAGGAGACGGAGAAGAAACCCGATGACCCCTATTATCGTTAGCCGTCATGATCAATTATAACATGTCTAACATTGAGATACTTACTCGGGCGAGGCAAGAGAGGCAGAAGAAGTTTGAGGAACCACCGAAGAATCGGTGGTGGCAGCATTGGCGAGCATGCCAGTCGGGCTACAAAGACGAGATAAAGGTTAGCTTCACTTCCTTGATGATATAACCAAACACCAACACAGAATCAATAGCCAAGGACCAACAGGAGAATCACTTACCCAGTAGACTTGGCATGCTTGGACCGCTGCAGAGGAAGGATCTTCCGCTGCTGCCGCGGAGCAGAAGGACCAGAAGGGGCAGAGCCACTGGGCTCCATCAGACGGCGAGGCGTCGAAGGCACCTCCGCGGACACGCACTGGTCACGCTCCTGCGTTGAGTGCGACATTGCGCTGCAGAAGGGACCACGGCAGGAAGAGGAGAAAGGGAAACGGGAAAGAACGAGGGGCACCGAAAGCAAAAAGGCCGGCGCAAAAAGAAGAGACAGCGAACAAGCGCGGAAAAAGATGGCCGGAGCCAAAGAGAGCGAAAGACTGCACAGAACAGACAGGCAAAGAGCGAAAGAAAAGAAGACAGCAAGTTGCTCGATGGAGATTCGCGGGAAATGGATGGAAGAGAAAAGAGAAGGAAAAAAAAAAGGAGGAAGAGTTCGAAAGTTGTAAACGGAGGACAAACGGAATTTATACAGCCACTGGAAAATCTTCGGCAAGCCTGAGTGTTGTTGTTGTTTTCACCTGGATGCTCCGTTCGTAGTTCCCACAGACTGCATTTTAGATATTCTATCCCAAATTGGGGTGTTGATGAAAGAAAAAATCATCAGTTGTGACATTTTCAGCTTATGTAAGATGATGGTTTTGTGCAATATGGTTCCCACTTTCCTGAAGCGGTAATGTTGTTGTTGTTGTTGTTGTTGTTGTTGTTATGGTAATGATATTTCTTCTAAATCGGGACCTAAACAAAAATCAAAAATTTGGGGCTGCCAAATCAAATTTGATCCAGTGGGTGATGGCTTCTTCCTCTCACTTTGAGGCTGTTATGAATTGGGACGTTCCGGGCAAAATGAATTTGTAGCAAGCAGACAAACGGAGACATCAAACCGAATTAAATTAACTACAAGATGTCCATTTCCATCTCATCAGATACATTTAAATAAATAATTCATTTTGAGTTAATTGAAACAAAATTTGCTTCTCAATCGCCAAGTTCCAGTAAAACACTTTGAGCGAAAAGTCGTGATACTAATCCTCAATTAGTGTGGTTGCCCTCTTGACTTGCCTGTGCTACCCAATTGGGAATGTTGGTTCAGCTTACAAGTTGGGATTAACTCACGTGACTCTGTAAGAATGGCTTCCTAGATTATTATGAAAATGCTGTCGCTAGGGTAACTGCCGTTCCTTTTTTGGAAATGACCAAGGATTAAAATGAGAAAAACAAAAGTGAGCCAATATTAGTATTCGTCTTGGTGTTAAAAGAAGTTGCTTTCCCAATTTGAGTCTTGGTATGGTAGTAGGGTTAGTAACTATGAAAGGCTCGTCAAAGTTAGGGTCTGGCAGATCAACGGCTAAACTATCGCCCCGCAAAATAATTTGATGCGGCCAGTCAGCCAAGCTCGTGATAGTGGTATTTGGAGTGTCGAGCACAGCAGCCGACGCCAATTGCCTGTTGGAGACATTAATTTTCCGGTCTTCATTACGGCTTTTCTACATCTTCTCTGTTTTTTGCCGATTGATCCCTACGACGGCCCTGCGCTCACAGTTTCGACAGCCTTCTTGATACCGACCGGTCCGCCGAACAAAATCCGTCAAAATGCCTGGAAAGCCTATGCGCCTGCCGCCTCTGCAGATGCTGCAGATTAAGGACCCTCAGGCCAAGCCCGAGCCTCACTGTGTGCAGGTCATGGCTAGCGTTCTTGGTACGTAGTCAGCCCGCGAAGCCGTCTCTGCGCTTGAGCGCCACCTAGTTATCGCGACAGGAGAGTTTGGTCGATCAATCGCTAATATATTCCCATCAGGTTGCTGGGCTGCTGCTGGCTACAACACGGCTGGCTGCGCTATGCTTGAGCAGCAGCTGCGCAAGTGCATGGATGGCAGCAAACCGGCGATGCCGCCTCACAACGCCATCAACAGCCACCTGGCTAGATTGAAGAAGAACGTCAACCCTACGCCCTACAAGAAGGGCAAGAGATTCCAGGGCTAAAGTGCACCACCTAAAAATAATGGTTCTTTTTTCCTCTTGTTTCTTGCCTTGTTCTTTGCCATTTACGAGCCGACGCTTTGTATTATAACGGACTCACGTACGAATAACTCCCAAAACACCCACAAAATGACGCCATGGGCGACTTGTGCTTGGAATACAGCGCAGTTTGAGGTGTGGGAATTTTCAGCAGCATTTCACCGTCAGCGAGGCTGAGCTGGCGGCTGAAAAGAATATTTGTAAAATAATGTACACTATGAATTCTACACATTCACTATCCAATTAATGAACCATGCCATATTTGGTATGTGTCTGATTTCGTATATACGATAATTTGACTCAATATGCACATCTTGTTCCTATCTACAGAATTACAGTAGTATAAACTCCGTACAGAGTAACAAAAGTCTACACTCTAGGGTTGCAAATGGAGTAACCCTACCACTAAGGACCTTTTAAACTACTCCGTAGAGCCCCGTTGTTGTTTAGTGTTAGTGAGAGATATTACCTGCATGATGCCGTCGGCCTTTTTTCCCTAATTAGGAATCTCAACCACACCCATCTAAAAGTCTCCAGTTTTATTGACTACAGTTGTATGAATATCACGATTTGTTGATTCTGGCTTATTTTCAAAAGTTCTCTTCTACAACGACCCTGAACTTGATTTTTTTTTTCCCTACCAATGTATGTTTTGGGATCGATGACAGACCGTTGAAAAGTGGGTCCTTCTATGGGTTGTCTGAGCAGGATTACGACCCGTGTTTGGTTAAAAGCTGCCACCCCCTCCTCTCCCGTCCCCTCAGGATGCGGTATCGCCCAAAGCATCCAGAGTTTGCCTCTCCTTCTCGAACCCAACACATACTTACGAAGAAGCAAGCAACAAAAAGTTTCTGTTATAAAGTCCAATGTACGCATATCTTTCAACCTACTGAGGCGAAAGCTGATGTGGCAGAGTGGTCTCACGCCTTGCTGGATAAGTCTCTAGCTGTAGTGACCTCAAGGATTCGTCTGCGAGAGATCTTCAGTTCGATTCGTTACCCACCCGAGTGAACCGTGAAGTGCAACTCCCTGTGACAACCCAAACCCACCCGTACACTTCCCCTGGTGTGCCTCTTCGTACGCTGTCGAGGTAGTAGCCATGGGAAGGAGGAAAGGTTGGTGCTCGCGCACCTTCAGGCTGAGCCTACTATGAGCGCACCTAGTAGATGGCAGTCCTTTCGGAGCGATATCATCTCGATCGAGTAGTCACTACGGAGCCCCAAACAAACGCCTCCCCCTCTCACAACCCAGACGCACGAAGGACGCTGTAACTCGCTGGCAAGTAGCTTATCGGTATGAGGCTTTCCTGGGCCCAAACAAGGTTGTAGAGGCCACTCATCTTTTTCTTTTGCCAATTCAGTCATAATAATTAGTCGTGAGGCTGGGGGGGGTTCTTCTTCTTTTTTTTTTTTTTTTTTTTTTTTTCTTTTTTGGCTTGGAAGGTGTTGTGGTCTTTGGCTTGGTGCTTTCCAATAAGAGGTCTCTAGTCGAGCACTTCTTGCCACCCTCAATAGCACAATTCGATGCTAAAAAACAGTCACTACCATACCTCCTTACAGTACTATATAAAAGCATTCTCGATATTTTTCTTGGTGTTTATCATTTACCTAAATTTGGGCTGAAATTGGCGATCCCACACAAAAAGAACACCACCCTCACAATTTTATTTCTACATCATTACCATAGGACACATCGCTACTTGACACCAATAAAATTAATTTTTTAGTGACCTTTTTATTCGTTCGTGCCTTGGTGAACTTGTCATGTGTATTTTCGTTTCCTGTTTGAAATTCTTTCCCCGTCACGATATTCTTTTTGGGAGTCTGCATGCGTCATTGTACAATGTGCCAATTAAGAACTCAGGAAGCGACCAGGCTAGTGTTTGTCGATTAGACGTTGCCCGGACGTCTTGGCTAGTTAATATTGATAATGGTAATCTGACACCCTAACTTCATATAAGATGGCGATAGGAGCTATGGTGTTAGTACCATCTAAGTTCGGCTGAGCCCATCCCCATCTCCCACTGTCAGCAGGGGTCTAACATATCACCTATGAGAATAAACAAGTAATGCCATAGGCCCAGCGCCATGATGATTAACAATCATGAAAACATGAATTGACAGCGACAGACTACAACGGCTACGAAAACAACGCGAGACGATACAAGAGCACAGATTATAAGTAAATAGAGATGGTATATTGCGCCAGATTTCCCCCATATCCCCTTCCCCCTATTGAGTGTAGCAGTACGTAGAAGTAGTAAAAACGAAGTGTATGAATGAAGAAACACGAGACAGAGAGGAAAGAACTGAGGAAAACATAAAAGAAAACAGGAAAAATCAACTCTCAAAGTTTGAATGTGACAAAGGAAATAAAAAGGAGGGAATGTGGTTCCAAGAAGAGAATAAAAAAGAGCACTGCTCTGGGCAGAAACGAGTGTTCAAGAAAAGAAGGACCAAAGCCTTGGTTATCGACTGGGTTAATAGACAACACCAAGACTTTAACCTAGAAGTTAAAGAGAATAGAGCTTGTGTAAAGACACAGACATGTTGATGAAATGATCCAACAGAGCGTTGTTGGAGAAGCAAAAAAGAAAGCCCAGGCGTTTCAACCTACCAAGAGGATTTATACACGAAGGTACAAATATCCCTCAACTGGAATCAAACCGACTCGACTCCTCCTGCTGTCCTCATATGCGAAAGAAAGGAACGATGCGTGAGAAAAAAAACCACCAACCAAAAAAAGAACACGGGTAACAAAAAAAAACAAGCAGAAAAAAAGGGGAAACAAAAACAGCGAACCAAAACGAAAACAAGAAAAAAAAAGACAATAGGAAAGGAATAACGAAAAGAAAACAAGTACAACAAACTCGCGAAATAACAATATATGAAACGAGTAGAAAAAAAAAGAAAGAAAAAAAAGAGGAACGAGAAAAGAAAGACACCAAGAGCACGAAGACAAACGAACAAAGAAAGAAACGAGGGGTGGGTATTGCATGTTATCATCCATCTGTCTGTACTCCGCATGCGTGATTCAATACATTTCAGGACAAGAAAAAAAAAGACAGAACAAAGGAAAGTAGAAAAAAGAAAAACAAGAAACGCATAATGAAATCAAGAATCGCTCGTGCAGAACAATTCGATTTCACCCACGCCCGCCGAGTCTCTCATACTCTCCCGCCACTCCATAAACGCCAACTGAATGTCGTCATCGCTGGAAATACGCACAAAATCGCCATCCTCATCTCGGTACCGCAGCTTAAGCTGGCCACGACCAATAGTGGCTGTCATGAAGCGCGCGAGTTTAGCGTCGATCCGATCAACCAGGGTCTGGTATGTAATGTTGAAGCCAACCACAAGCGTAAAGTACGTGCCGCCGTCGCAGTTGACCCGCACCTTGAGCTGCGTCGAGTTAGGCACCTCGGGGCTCGACATGAGCGCTGCGCTGTTAGGGCCGGCAGAAGTGCTCGGTGGTGAGACCATACGGTAGTCGAAATTGGCATTAGCATTGGCAGTGCTGAGCCCGTTGGTCGGCGGCATCGAGAAGCTGCCGCTCATGGAGCCACCTGGAGTCGCTTGGCGGATCGGCTGGGCAGGGAACTGGCCCATCTGGCCGCCAAAGCTGCCCTTGTGAATGTGGCCACGAAACTGTTGTCCTGAAGTACCAGGGCTGGCAGTGTTGGTGCGGATCGGGGCATCGTTGCGTGGCGAGCCAGATTGAGAGCGGTTGATGTTGTCGTGGTGCAGGTGGGCAGGGATACCAGGAACCGCCGGGATACCACCAATAGGGATCGTGCAGGCCGTGTTGCGTCTCATGCCAGGTTGGTTGGCAATGTCGGGTGTGCTGTACGATCTGCTACGTTGTGAGGCAGCATTGGCGGGTGTGGGGCCACGCGAGCTGCGGCTGTTGGTGCCGTCGCGTGATGGGGCACGAGGACCAGGGGGTGCTGTGTAACGGTTCGAGTCTTCCCAGCCACCCTGTGGGGTTCCGGTGCGTGAGAATGAGGGGTATCCCATGCCAGAGGCCGGGAATGAGCCACTAGTGGTGCTGGTTCTCATCGAAATAGGAGACTCGCCAATAGGAGAAAAGTAAGAGTCCATACCGGTTCTGTCGCTAGGAGAAGGCGCGTTCACCCTTGACATGTTGGCCAAAGACTGTGTTTGTATGCTAAGGCCGGGTGGTGAAGGCAGTGGAAATCGAGGTGGTGCTCTTGAGCCTTGCGTACTGTCTGACCGGCCACGCAGGTTGTTATTTGACGAGTTTCTTGACAACATACCGCTCTGTGTGTTGAAAGACGGCGGCTCAAGTTCTTCCTCTTCTTCTTCCTGATCTTCCTCCTTGTAGGGGTTCTCAAGGTTCTGAGAGCGCATCCAGTTGAACTCGGTGGTGCCGTCGTTTTGTGCTTGAGCATCGTTCTCCTTTCTCTGCTTGTCAAGTGTGGCGCTCCATTTCTTAAGTTGCTCTTCGTTGGCAAACTTGATACTGAAGTACTCGATTCCAGGATCACCGCGCCACCAAATTTGGACGCTGTACGAGCCTATAGAGATAATGTGTTAGAGTAGATGAAATCGCATAGTTTGGCAACGGGGTTAACTTACCGGGCTTAGACAAGGTCACAATCTCAGTCACGTTAGACATGAATATACGACCCTTCAAGTGCAGCTTGACACTCTTGCTCTTGGGCTTAGCCGTTGTGCTCTTAGTTCGGTCCTTCTTGTCCTTGGACTTGCCCTGGGAAGCCTCCTTGCAGCAAAGCAGAATAGCCTCATACAGATAGATTTCGTACTGCGTTGGATTAGCGGATTGAGAGCCAGACACTAGGGGTTGTAAAAAACTTACATCACGCTCCTGGTCACTCTTTCCGGTCACAACAGCATACGTGCCGTGCATCAACATCTTACCAAAATGATCAACATTGTGACTTCTCCAGTCATCCACCCGAGACATCAAATCTTCGTGTGCCTCGTCCAGCAAATCAAGGTTAACGGCTTCGTTGGCCTTGAAAAGAACACGCTCAGCGGAATCGATACCGGCCTGGAGATCTTGCCTAACTTCGGGATCTTCGCTCTTCTTGAGAAGATCCTTTTATGTAGTTCGTTTGTTAGATTCGTATTCACATGTGCGGCAAAATCCACAGGCGTTATAAGACTTACCTTTAGCAAAAGAGGGTACTTGACCAATCTCTGCATGGGCTTCAGAAGAAAACCATCCAGTGTGTTGGAATCAATAGCGACGGGGTGGTTGATGGTTTGAATCTTATCAAAAACCTCAGTAGCCAGATGAGCTGCCTTACGCTGGTTGGCAATAAAAGGCAGGTAAATGTCAAACGAGTCCTCGAAAAAAGTGAAGGGCGAACCCCAGCGCTGGTTGTTTTGTGTCAGAGAGTTTGTAGTCTCGATACGAATGAGAAAGCGGCGTTGGAAGTCGAGAATGAAGCTGATGTTGAGGAAAATGTCGTGGATGATATCACCAGTAATGGCGCCGGTCTGATCAAGCGTATCCTTCAGGTCGTAAAGGTTCTCGAGATCCTGGACATACTTGCGCTCGGTGTCGACAAGTTCACGAATGACGTAGTCCTTGTAGGACATTTTTGCGGTTTCAGTCGGGCCTGCGCCGCTGTCGTCAAGATTGGGTATTTGTGGTTGGTAAAGAACTCCTTTGGCCTCGCAAATGTCCAGAACATGGTTTACAACCTGAGTGACCTATTACGAAGAGAATCAGTTAGAATCATGCTTTCAAGACTACAAATTTTGGGATTTCAGAGCCATACCTTGACGAAACCCGTCGTGTCATTTCCGAGAACGTCGTTGATCACAAAGCAGTTTCCGGCTTCCATTTTAAGATCCTCCAGACAAGCCTTAATGAAGCGGAAGACGGCCAACTTTGTCTTCTTCTGGTCTGACAACTTGTCATCAATCATGATGGGGTTGCCCTCTTGGGAAGCGTTGAAAATTGCAACCAGCGGAATACCGGTGCGGAACATTTCCCACAATGAGTCGACGGGCTCGAGAGGATCCAAAGTGTTGAGGTAGGGTTCAAATCCAGGTACAAGCGCCAAGCGCGCCTTGAGCGCAATGCAGATCTGGTACAGCGAGCGCGAAGCATCGGCCTTTTGGTTGATAATATTGGCAGTGGCCATGACTGAGCCATTGGTGGTGATGCTGGACGCAGTCGTAGTGCTCGACAGGCTCGTGTCGGAGCTGACATGTCCGCTACCGCGGGGGGCGCTCATGATTGTAGCGACTGAGTTTTTCCTGTCGCGCGAGAATAGGGGCAGAGGTGAGGCCGTTTCGTTCCGGATGAGGGTGGCATGGGCCATCACATCCAGCTCTTACTCCGTAAGAGCAAGTCGGAGCGCCGATGTGGAGAAAAGGTGCAGACGGCGGTCGAGGTCGTCGTAGGTGCAGGGCGAGAAAATGAGGCGGCTTTTTTTGCTACTAGAAATTTTCTTCGCAAAAAAGCAGCCAGAGATTTTTTTTCACTGGCTAATCAATCGCGTGCGAATAGGCAGTTGTTGCTTGTTGCGATATTTCGGAGCGGTGGATCGAACGTTTCTTCTGTGTGGTGTCTTTTTCTCAAGCTGAAAATCGAGAGCGACTTTTGATGGCCGGGCGAAAAAAAAAAGTAAGAATGAAGAGAACAGGGCACGCTGCGTTGAGGGCACAGCAGACTGTTTATGGTCGTTACAGCAATACGGACTGCGTTGTGGAATGGGAGAAAGAAGCAAGGTGGACAGCCGGTTTTTGTGTGCTCTCTGTCTCTTTTTCCTTTCCTCGTGTTCTCTTGCGTATCGAGAGGTGGTATGCGAATGGATTTATGTCGGTCACGGCAGAGAGAGGTTGGAGCGGAGCGAAAAGAAGTCGATCAAGACGAAGGTCGGTATTACGTAGTAGAGTATGTATAGTACACGGCAAGATGACCACAAGCAATAGTCACCAAGACGGTGGTGAGCTTTGTGACTACTAATACTATCGATCGCACGTCTGTATTGTAGGTAGTAATAGTAGTAGTTGAAGCAGTAGGTGTGGTGTGTAGTTTATCGGTCGATATTTGTCGCTGAGGGCGAGGCGATCAGAATCGATGGTATTTTTAAAGAAGAATAAGAATGAAGAAATAAAGTCTATTGCACAAGTGAAGAAGAAGAAGAAGAAGAAGAAGAAAAAAAAATAATAGGCGTAAAAAAATGACGTGACAGAAAGAGAAAAAGAATAAAAAAGAATAAAACTAAAACGAAGATGTCATGGGCCAAGAAAAGTGAAAGGCTAATCTGCAGCTTTCGTTTCCTTCGGTCGACTTATTTGGAGAAATGTCGCAGAAGAAAATTGGAAAAGAAAGAAAAGAAAGATTGATTGATTGACTGCGTATTGTTTGATGATTGGGAACAAGTCACGTCAAGCAGGTCAGCCAGTCAAATTAATCGGGTTGGTCGCCTGCAATGCAGAAGCAAAGCAAAAGCAGAGTAAAGTGGAAGCAGAAAGCAGAAGCAAAAGTAAAATGTAAAACAAAGGCAGGATTGATGGCAGAGAGGAGTAAAAAGCACAGGGCAAGTCAGTCAAGTTCGTTCAGCAGTCACAAGTGGCTTCTGGGGACAGACGGACAGAAAGAGGCGAGAACGTCACGCAAAGGAAGCAAAGGAAGGCGGACGCCGAAGGAAGAGGCAAGAATGTTCAATTCAGTAGTAGTTGACTTAGTGGAAGCGCAATGCAATGCAGGTGCCGCGAGTCAACTCGCTCGCTATAATTTAGCAGCGGAACAGGGAAGCGCAACCCAGTAATCCAGCATTATAGTATTAGTACAGATACTTACTGTAATTACAGCATGTGCAGAAGAAGAAAATGAGGTGCAGCGAAAGGAACAAACAGTAGGATGGAAGAAGAAAGAGTAGGGAGGGTTGTGTTTTCCACTCAACTGGCGGCCCCTGTCGGGAAAGATAGGGGGACAGGCCAAAGGCGGGCCAGGGTTCTTTTTCTTTACATTCGTCCTCCCTCTTGTTCTGTCTTTTGAAGACAAAAAGTATAAGCCATAAAAGCCAAAGCTTATAGCGCTTTTCCTAGCGCTTTTATTTTGTCATATATCATTCTGAGTTTTTCCTTTGATTCATTCACGCTAATTACAACAAGGCTGTCCTCCATCGACTTTTTTGAGGCGAGGAAAAAAAGAGGGTCTCGAACAAAACAATGAGAGAAAAAAAAAAGTCAAATAATCAAGACAGAAATAGATACAGAAATAAAGCATTGCAAAGGCCATATGCGAAACAACGATACGATAAATCAGTAGTGCCATGTGCATCCAACCCAAGGTACACAATATAGGCAAACCACAATGCAGCTGCAATACCACACAAGCAGTGCATCCACCCACCCATCCATCCATCCACCCATCTACTTACTTTGCATTTGCCCCATACTACGAAACAAAAAGTTCACAGCTGTGCTATTTTTTTTTTTTGCGCGTCCTGTTCTATTGTGCTTTTGAATTGACCAAGACTTAATACTTATAGTCTGTGTGGCTTGGGGTCAAGTAGTACGGTGTACTTGCAATGTTTGAACCAATAAAGCTTTGTTTCTAGTACTAGTACTTAAGTATGTGCGCTTCAGTTTCTAGTACTAGTAAGTATGTGCGCTATCGCTGTGCTGGGGTTATCATGACAGTCTCTGTGATAAGAACTAAACCCAAGAGCCCCTAAATCTAGACTACGAGTAATACTTAATTTACTACCCTCTTTGCTCTGTGTTCTTTGTTCTTTGTTGTTTTCATTGCATCCTTTTTTTGCGGATATCTTATTAACTTGAGGAAGGATAACAGCTTATATTAACTCTCATTTTCGAAGTCTATCTTAGCCCTATAATAGGGCACTTTTGGGGGTTTGCTAGCATTTGTTTGTCACATCACGTCACGGTTTTTTAGGGCAGCGCAAAAAAAAAAGGAAAGAAAAAAAAAAGAGACAAACAAACAAGCTTGGCATGGTAATTTAACGAAAAATACAAGGACAAGCGCCTTTCCAGTTTCCTTCGTTTGTTCATTGAACGGTGGGGTTAAGCGCTGATCGAGAAGGAAACCTGAAAGCGATCCCTAGCATGTACCCATGATGTGATTTAGGGTCGAAGGTGCCGGTTGGCAGGCTAGCCAATCCACCCATTTCGCTCTACGAAGCACTCTAGGCGTAGCCGCTGTACTTGAAATCAAATCACATTATTGTCTTGGTTAATGGGCTGAAGCGCCATCGTTGCATTAGGCTTTGATACGCAATCCTTTTACTCTTCCATTTACTTTCAATGGAGCTCAAATGCCGCTATTTTAGCCGTTTCTCGCGTCTTGGTCAAATCTTCTTCCCCTCTTCCTAATCACCTCCCCTTATCAACCTCGTTGGTCGTTTTCAATGTCCCAAAGAGACAAAAGAGAGTGCAGTGAAGTGGAGTTTCTTGTGCATGTACTTCTTGCAGGGCATTGATCTCAGTGTTTCAAATAAGCGAGTCTGCACTAGTCCCCTTTTAGATTTAGGGTATCATCAACCACATTTTCCCTTATAAAACTTAATACAAAAGTTGCGATATGACGGGTCAAATGGGTGGTAATAAGGGGTCTTTTCGTCGTCATAGTTGGTTATCGAGGAAAAAGTTGAACCCAAAAAAAAGGCAAGCTTCAACTATAAAGCGAAATGGACTTTTGAGAAGCTCGTCATAGATTAGAAAGGTCTATCCTATGACTCGCGCGCGTATACATCTCATCTGATCCAGGGCACGGCCTAAAGAACAAATAGGCCGATTTCTCCTTCCCATACTTTGGTTTACCCAAGCAAGTAATTACTTCTGACATCGTTAATATGAGGCTCCCATAGCAAGTACCTGCATTGGTAAGGCGCAACTTGAAGGGTATGAGATCGTCTGGAGCTTTCTTTTGCAGCGTCAACAGATGCTAGATGATCTCAAAAGCTTTAATGTATGTTCCTGATAATAGATTGCTATGTAGGGCCATTAATCCATTGATCCAAAGAGGCATATACCGCTTCATGACTACTACTAGTACTACACTACTATTAATAGTAGTTTCCTGGGTACATGAATAACCAAACACACACCCCATTCCGCACATATCCCTCTCAATAGTTCGCCTCACTGAATATATCAGAATATGACCGCCCCTTTGGAATTCTAGCCATGGTTGTAACCGATTTATGTAATTATGTACTTACGTGAGTATGCAAGTACATGTTTTTGCTTTTCAGACCATACCACTAGTTTTAACAATCTGTTTTAGTCTATGTTTTAATCTAATCGACGAGATAAATGGTATTGCAATCTCACGTAAAATCACTGCGTTCACACTACCCCTCATTTTTGCGTTTACGACTTCCATATAATTGATCTTATTCCAGAAGCTTATTTGAAAACAGATAAGCTGAACGCTTGGAGAGTCTGCTGCTATCTGATACACTCGGCAAAACAACCAGTTTTCGTTTCTGTTTTGAAAGTCCCTGACCGCAGCTATTTTTGAGTACAGAAACTTGTGTGAAGTTTCTTAGCTTGTTGCATTGCAGGAGTCGAAATTCCTCGTTATCGATAGTAAGTAGACCTGTAATATTTATAACACAGAAGCCATTTTCGCCTCGAAACATTAACTTTACGTAAGTTTCACGAAAACTAACATTTCCCAATACATATAATGATGCTATTCAGTAGTATGTAATAACTGTATAATGGTCTTCAGGCCAAGGAAAACCCGTGGATCTTAACGCTACAATAGGAAATGGCAGACCGCAGGAAGTATGCGTGATGCCTGAGCTATAAAGGCACTACCTAAATATTATTTACCATGAGAAAAATGAAAGCCTGTGACAGTAATAACCTTAAGATACTATTATAACGTTACTTCTGGCTCACTTTGCAGTAGTAATGGTTGCTGTTTTCTGGAGAAGAAAGTATGTAGCATTATGATGTTTGAGAGTAATTGTTGTTTTACATATTAATATCGAATTTGCCCAATATTAGAAAAGCAGAAGTCAATGCTTTTCAAGGTAGTCCTACGGAGTACTGGCACATGCAAATTCAAGTTAAATTCAAGTTATCACATGTAGTCGTAATAGACCTAAACGAAGGCATATCGGATTCGTTTCACGCCTAGAAATCTGCAATGATACAAACTTGTATAGCGGTGTTGGCGCTTAGAACGCTGCAAAGAAGTTTTTCTAACGGTAGATGAAATACCAACGGACTGAGAAGGAAAGATGTAATGGGCGGTTAAATACGATTGAATATGACATATTTTATAAATGTTGGTACAATGCAAGTTACAACTTCAATAGTTGAATCATACATCTATACCGCTATATTCTAGGACATATTGCTCTTTATATACTAACGATATAGTGACTACAAGACTATGAGCAGCATTAACCTTAACCTGTTCATGTCCTACGTAACACAGGTACTTTTATAAAGGCTGTACTACACAGGACCTCAGCTTTAGTCAATATTATCAGTGCCACTGCGATGATCAAGCCTCCTGATATTATGTAAATACTTATAATGCATATGCAAGATGACATGTTCTTATCAGCTGTATTTTATCTCGATTTTTGCAACACTATGTGTTGCAAACATGGATGAGATTGCACGTGTCGTGGAAACGCTTAATTCTGGTCGTATCGAAGTTACAGCCCTTGGCGACAATAATGAAGCCGTTCATTATTTCAACGATGATAAATATTGTTTCCTACGATTACTAGCAGTCACTTTCATGTCCCGAATGGTTATCATGATTACCGTAAAGCCTAATATTCAGCTTCGACACGAGCACAATTTGTAAGTGCTTATACGTTAGCAAAAGTGGGCCTTTAACAGGAGCAAAAGTAGCGCCGAATAATAACCGGCCCTTATGCGTGAACGATCGTAGCAACAGTTTCTCACAACAATTCAATGATGCTTAGGTATGGCCATATTTATCATCTATGTTTCTTTTCTTTTCTATTCTTTTTTTCTTGGCATATATCTTGGTGAAGAGAACTCCCTTTAAATACTTCACATTTTGAATTATCGCAGTGCCATTAGAGGTGTATTTCTTGCCTGAGGTCGATCCTTTTGCGCTTAGTGCTATTAAATATTCCATCCTTTTTTTTTTTTTTTTTTTTTTTTTTTTTTTTTTTTTTTTTCTTTCTTTTTTTTTTCAGCCTCCAGCCTCCAACTTTCGACAAACGATAAGTGCTACCCGACATCCTCTAATCTACGAAGTTCCCAACGAATAGCTCGCAACAAGCATTAGACGAACATCGCCTATGTTAGACAGCTGTTGTGTGCATCATACTGCCCGTGGCCGGTAGTTAGCTTAGCTTGTCTACTCCGTATTTGTGCCTTTCTGCCTAGCTAAGCTCGCTACGTCTACGTACTTAAGTACTTAGTAAAGTTGAAAAAGTCGCAACGGCTGTCGCGTGCATTTTTCTCCTTTCAATCGGAACTCCCTGCCGATTTCTTTTGCTCCGTTCGCATTAATCCCTGAACCTTTATTATATCCCAGACGCCGACCGACTTTGACTTCAATTCCGGAAAAGGCTAATCTGCCTGCTTTGCATCCCTTATTTACTACATCTCACGGCCTGATTGTCTCTCCTGTTTTCTTTTTCTTTCCTCTTATCCTACATCAAGCTTCGCCCCCGACTTTTCTCAATATCTCTTCTAGAAATTCCCAACTCACCTTCCGGTGTCCTTGTTTCTAATTCTCGCAAACACCGATCGCATCGGAATCGAAAAGTAACGAAATACCTTTTGTCGGCCAGCGGGGTCTCACAGGCCCATTTAAGTGAAAAATGACCCAATACTCTATGAACCAGCAGCAACCTGATGAAGGCTTCTACGACGAGCAGCAGCAAGTTGCCCATGCCCAACAGAGTTTACGAGGAGCAGCCCTCAGCGGTGTTGGATTATCAGCCTCGCACTTACACACGATCAAGTCTTTGCCTCTCGATGTTCAACAAAGTAGGTGATTTTCTTTTTGTTATTCTCCATCTCTATATGGCTTCTCGCCAATTCGACTCGATTCAATTTCTGCCCAGCACACACGCATTCGCTCGCATCCCATCCCATCGCGTCGCACATCTGCCCCCTTCTCCTCACCCTTTGCGTTAAAATAACTACCACATGCATCGAATGTTCTGGACCTGGCCTTTTCTTTTACTTCATCCCCCGTTTATTGGGGCACTTTTCCAGAAACTGTCGCTGAATTTGCCCTTACGGGACATGTGGAGTCAAGAGTCTTGCTCCCGATTCCGACAAATTCCCACTTTGCGGCTTTGGCTCCTGTAGCTTGGAGCCTAGTTGTCTCTCTCCCCTCCATCGACGCTTTTTTTTTTCTTTTCTTCCAAACCGCCTCCGCAGCCAACCACCATAATCCGTTCAAGAGCTGCTGCACGAGTCTATGCTTGCTAAACAGAATTATTCAACGTCACTTTTCTCTACCTCTCATTTTATGTTGAACCCTTTTGTCTTGCATTTCTGAATTTTTTTTTTTCACACCCCCTTTGCCCTTCCTGTGTTTTGTTTCTGCTTTTACTCACAGAGCTCTCTGTCCCACACCAATTCCTTAGCTGCTGCTACGCTGTGCTCTGTAAAGCCAGCATTTCGTCATCCTATGTCGTTTTGGAGCTAGCTTGGATTACACACACCCAAGCAACATCTTCTTTCTAATTTCGGTTTCTTTTTTCAGCCCATTTCTAATCGCCGTATGTTACAGAGCTAGCTATGGAACTGATCCAGGGATTCCCGACATCATCCATTGTTGAGATAGTTCAGTCTCTCAGCCCGCGGCTGTTCATCGATTTTGTTCAGTATCTCCCCGATGAGGTTTGCCTGAGAATTCTTGGTTACCTTGATGTCGGATCTGTCATCGATTTTTCGCGGACCTGCAAGCGGTGGTATAACCTCAGTCTCGACTCTCGACTATGGCGCCAACTATATCACCTTGAGGGATGGTTCATCTCGCAACCAGAGCTTCTCAAGCTTGAACGCTGGGCAAACTCGTCCCGGTTAAACTCTAGATCCATCGATTTTCAGTTTTCTTTGGCCAAGCGTACGACTCACGACAACGACATTGAAATGTCCGAATCGAACGGACACCCGAATAAGCAAGCTCACGCTGACTTCAACGACCAATTCGCACAGTCGGCTTACACCGCCGGACAAGCCAACATTGAATATACCTACCTTGAGCGTCCATCTGTCCCCGATCAGTCCGAGCTTTTCAAGACGACCCTCTGGACTCATAACAGATACAACGACCAGTTCCGAGTAAACTGGAAGTATTTGTTCATGATGCGTTGCAGTCTTGAAAAGAACTGGGCCAGCAAAAGATACACAAACATCCAATTTCCGAACCCGAGATACCCCCATGAAACCCACCAAGACTGTGTTTACAGTCTGCAGTTTACCCATGATTATTTGGTTAGTGGTAGCCGTGACCAGACTGTTCGTATCTGGAACATGAAAACTCAAAGACTTATCCGTCAGCCTCTGATTGGACATCGTGCTTCGGTTTTGTGTTTGCAGTTTGACGCGTCGCCTGAAGAAGACATCATCATTTCAGGTAGTAGCGACTCAGATATCATTATCTGGAAGTTCTCAACCGGTGAGATTCTCCAGAAACTAGAGTCGGCGCATCGTGAGTCAGTCTTGAACCTTCGGTTTGATAAGAGGGTCTTGGTGACGTGCTCCAAAGACATGACAATCAAGGTGTTTAATCGCTTCCCGCTCAAGTACGGCGACGCCGGTTATGGCCCCGGAGACCCCGAATACCTCAGCAAGGTCCCCATCACAGTCAAGCGCTATGGGTTTGAGAACGGCCCCGCTGATTATATGCCCATCAAGCCCCCATATGATGTAATTGCCACTCTGAGGGGACACACGGCTCCTGTCAACGCTGTACAGATTCATGGGAAAGAGGTCGTATCAGCTAGTGGCGACAGACTGATCAAGATCTGGGACTGGGAAAAGGGCGCTTGCGTCCGTACTGTGCAGGGACATATCAAGGGAATTGCCTGCGTCCAGTACGATGGTCGTCGTATTGTGAGCGGTAGCAGCGACAATGAGATTAAGATCTTTGATAGTCTCACTGGTGCTGTTGTTACCCGTCTACAGGGTCACCGCAATCTTGTCCGGACTGTCCAGGCTGGCTTTGGTGATTTGCCCTACAGCCGGGTTGAAGATGAAAAAGAAGCTCGCAAGATTGATATCGAGTTTGAACGCGCCGTTGCCAGTGGCGCTATCGAAGACCCCGACCGCCCCCATCATTCTAGCAGCAACCGGCAAAACATTCCTGGAAGCCGCCGGCCCGATCAGCTTCTTTCGAGAGGGGCCAAGATTCCACCCAACGGTGGCGGCGGCCCTCATGCGCGCATTGTTTCGGGATCCTACGACCAGGAAATCAACATCTGGAAAAAGAATCACGAGGGCATCTGGTGTGTCCATTCGACACTGTACCAGCAGGATGCCATTCTCAATGCGCAGATGGAGGAGGCACAAAAGTACTCTTTGACTTTGCCTGTCAAGTTTTCAACAATGATTCTGTGGCAGGAGTACTGCGAGAGAATAGTTGCCCAGGGCGTTCATGGGTTGCAGAAGGCCATTGTCGAAAAGCCGGCGTTGCTGCTGCTGTACAACCTCTTCAATACGGCCATTGATCGTGTTTCTTTGGCGGGCTTGCGCCAGAGCCTGCGCACAGAGCTCGAGTACTGCAGACAAGGGTATACGGAAGCGATTCAGATTTATGAAAAGATGCGCCAGCAGCCTTCGAACGAGGAGCTGATTCGCGTGCCCCTGCCGAACGGTGTATCCTACTTCGAGATTGATCCTCAGGTTGGGCCGCAGATTTCGCAGGAACAGATGACGCACCGTCTGGATTTGGTGCCGGCGCGCATTTTCAAGGTGCAGTTTGATGCGACTAGAATCATTGCCTGCACGCACAAGACGACGATTGTTGGTTGGGACTTTTGCAATGCCGAGAGGGAGCTGCTGGCACTGCGGCGGCTGTTTAACCCGATTTCTTGAGTTCCATTTGCTTAGTTTTGTATTGTCGTGTTTGTGCTGGGTCGACCTGGTGCTGAGCTGGGTCTGATTACACCAAATATGATACGGGTGACAATGCGCTGGTGCGAGAGAAGCCTTTATCATGGAGTTGTGCTAAGCCTGTTAAGCCTAGCTAGTGGTTTAATGAAGTAACGATTATCAATACAATATCAGGTATAGAATTTGACGTGCAGATTGCACTATTATTGTTTGGAGTGAGTTTGGTATTGAAGGTAACAGACACTATAGTAGCAAGTAAATCCCGGAATAATAACAAAGTAGAGAGAAAATCAAAAAGGCAAAATTTAGCCAGCAGCCTCTCTGATCTTATTTCCCTCATTGACAGGAGGTTCGTCCACAAACTCGGGTAACTCATCCTGCATAAAGCTCGGCAGTGCACCCTGAGCCTCGGCCTCTCTGTCCATCTCAATCTCCATACCCAGCGCCTCCAGCTCGGCATCCAGCTCGGCCTCATCCACATCATCCGGAATATCATAGCTGCGCGCCAGGCTCTCCTGGATCTCATTGCCGACGTCGAGCAGATCGGCCATCTCGTCCTGCAGTCGTTCAATCTTGTCAATGTCGACCTGGCCATACTGCTTCTTGAGCTCCTTGTTGGTAGTTTTGAGCGCATCGACCGTCGTCATGACGTTTTTGAGGTTATCCTGCATCGTTTGTGCCTGCTCCATGTTCCACACCTGGCCCTGCAGCTGGTCGCGCTGCGCCTCGTACATCTTGCGCCGCTGTAGGACCTTCATGGCTTTTTGCTTGAGCGCCGATTTGCCCGGCCCATCGCGCATCTTTGCCAGCTTTGTCTGGTAGGTTGTCAGCTCGGCGTTGATGGCTGTCAGCTTGACGTCGATCGAGGCAATGCGGTCGTCGATGTTGCCAATGGCGCCTTGGAGCGTCGGCTTGGGGCCCTTGGGCTTGTTGCCAAAGAGGCGGTTCATTGTGAATTGGGCGGCGACTCTGGGCTGGGATCGTTGTTGGTGTAGAGTAGGGTTATCGGAGGGAGTTGTCGGGAAGTGTGACGCGTATTTGGCGGGGCGGCTGACGGAGTAGAAGTCTACAGTCGAAGTGGCGCATTGGCGGCGTAATGAAGCTTTGGAGGCTGTAGCTGCCTGCGATGACGTCCGAGGCCAGGATTGCCCCATAATTTAGACCCCGCTTAGTGCCCCTTTAGGGTCTGGAACCTATAACCCTAATATGCTATGCATAAGAAAACTTGTTTTTGGCTATTGGAACAACGACATTGTTTCTTTTGTATGTCAAGACCATTAAAAAAGGGTCTTTACAAGTAGTATATTTCAATGGCTTTACATCTTAGAGCACGTGTAAAAAATATTCGTGTTTTATATTTACCCTTTGAACTGTACGACAAAGTACACCGTAATATAACAATCTTATAGGTGACAGGTGTACGGGTAATCAAACCAACGTATTAGAAAGCCATATCTACTGTCGATGTTATTCCGGACATGTGAAATATACGGATCAATAGAGCCGCCACTCTCGAAACTCCTGTGTGACCGGCCAGGCAATCGTTGTATTGAAATCTCGCAGGATCGAAAGTTTTCATCCTACGAGTTCCTAATCGAGGTTACAGCAACACGACAGTGTCACAGTAATCACGCCCCAATAAGTCAAGTCTGAGATTACCAAGAGTGGTAATGAGTGCTTCGTGTAAGACGCACTTTGTAAAGTGCCACTAATTGCTGCAAATATGGTGATTTGCAGAGCTTATCGTTTTCTACATATAACAATGCCCTAGTTTGCCGAGATAACAGAGTTACAGCCGTGAATGCAACTTGCTCTCGCTGTGACATTGCTGTATCCTCGTTGTAAAGCTCTATCTGGCTTGGCAAGGCTCTGAGTGAACGCGTCGATAAGAAAAGTTTTACCCAATAGCTCCTCATGATCGATTCTATTATGTCGATTTTGTATTTTGTAATTACATTTGACCATTATATATTCTCTTGCTGTATTTTTATTTTCATGTCTACATGACAGCAGAAACATTACAAATGCCAGTTATTACGTCTTAACATCAAGGAAATCAGTAAAAATTTCAGTTCCGGCCAAAAGACTCGCTTTGTACTTGGCTTTAAGCCAAATGTTAATCGCCCCTTTGCTAAATTAGAACCCAAGGTTCTGCGTCCGTTTCATCTTTATAGTACGTGTGGATGAGTGAAGCAGACAGAGCGGTTGTTTGATGTTTACATGTCATGTGGTTGATACACTACTAATAGTAGTGCTGGCTGATTTAAACCAATACTAGACTTCAGAACTGCGTTATTAGGTGTACTACCTTTAACCTTAAAATCCCGATGTGCAGTACATGAAGTATGAGTTTGCCTCAAATTTAAAAAGCAAGGCAAAATGCCAAGTTTCTAACACATATGTTCTGTCTATTGTACCAAGGGCTCAAGCTCATCCTCGCCTCTATAAAGCGAAGTGACGGCAAATTTTATGCTCAACGCCAGCTTTTACTTTAATTTCAACACCAACTCTAATGATTTACACTCTCATATAGGAGACGCTCTTCATAGTTTCTTTTTGAGAACATCGGATACCACTCATCCTTTCTACCATGTGCCTCTCTGACAACCAACCCATTCAGGTGATTCACTACACTTGCTCTTCTCATAACCGCACCCACACATTCTCCATCTCTGAGATTAAGGTGCTCAAGTGCAACAAGTTCAGCGAAAGGTGTTCCAAAAACTTCAAGTGGGAGAACATTGACAGAAAAGGAACGAAAGAAAGATGGTTAACTGAGCGTTGCCCAAAATGCCGCGTTCGTCCACACGACCGCACGTCATTTCTAGAGTTTCTGATCGACAGACACTGGTCTACAGAGCAGCCGTACATTAACATTGCATGTACGGCTGTGGCTCTAGAAAACTACAAACAGCCATGGAAAGCGTGTTTCCGCAAGATTTTCTCACATCAATCGGCGTGGCAAAGCATATGGAGGTTATTTTCACCAGAAAGTAAGCTAAATTTATGTGAAAAGTGAAACTAAGAGAGTCGGGCAGAAGCTGACTAATAATACTTTGTGCGTGAATAGAAACGATGAGATCCTACAAAAGTTACTACCGGAATAATCCAAAAAGAGTCGAGACTGATAGATCTTACACAGAGTCCCGAAGCGAAGATAATCACGAAATACAACAAAGCGACCACTCATACTCAGAACATGAACACCTGTCTCCAGATGAAGACTTTGTGGAGTCACTGGAATCAGAGCGACGGAGTGATGCGAGAGCACAGAGACACGCCAGAGGATGGCAGAGTTGCCACGAGTCAATCACCGATTCCCAACGCCCAGTTCCGACACATGATGAAAAGCGCATGACAAACACAAACTCAAGTTATGGTTATGATCACCCTCAGCCGACTCGTGGAGGCCTCAAAAGAAGAAAAGGCCGAGGCAGCCCTGGTCCCCACCGCAAAAGTTATTCACTTCCCAGAAGAGGGCGTGACTTGAAGAGGCCACCCCGCAGCAGCAATGCGCCCACGGAAACCAGACAGATTGCTGTAGTTGGCAGAGGAGACTTGGAGGAAACTTCGATACCACCCCCTCAGTTTCACCAGCCGAGAAATGTACATACATCTAGCAACCCTTCATCTGCGCTAGAATCCGTTGCGACGGCTGTTCAGCCACTACCAGACCAACGCCATTCGTCGCCAAACGAGCAGCATCGGTATCCCTCGAGACCGCCTTTTTCTTCACTGCCTCCTAGCAAACCCGCAAGTGAGGCTTATCATTCATCTCAACCGCGACACAACTCTAGGTCTTCAAGCATCTACAACAGAATTCCCGGCACTTTTCCTCTCGAGCCAGGCACCGAATCATTACAATCTCCACTCCATGACTCAGCCTGCATTAAGGCCCCAAGAAGCAATGCAGGAACCCGACAAGGCCTCGACTAATCGCGGGCCGAGAATACGTACAGGGCCAGATGGAATGGTGAGGCGCCATTGTATCGCGTCACAGTATTCTTATAGTGACATGCGTGAGGTCTTTTTAGGCCAAGAACGCGCCGCAGAAAAGAGTGGATGGTGATTAACGGAGTTGGTTAGTTAGTTGGTTGAGTTGAGTTGGGTATTTAGCTGGTCTCCCATAGCATAGCCTCACCATTAATAGTACCTAATATTACTACTGTGTTACATTAACTCTTAACAGTTCAAGCAAAGTGTTTTTTTTTTTAGAGGAGACAAGGGTTTACAAACAACCGACCAACTTGAATAAATGTGGGCCAGCGCACTTGTAAAACCAGGCTAGAGGCCTCCTTTTGTTGTTACCTGGAGGCTTGCTTTCAAAGGTACTTAAACTTAAGTAAGTACAGAGTACTTAAGTACTTAAGGTATGGAGTAAGTAAGCCACAATATACAGAGCTGACTTGATACATCGGTCTTTCTTTATTGTTGGCAGTGGGAGGGATTTTAATCTGAGGCAGCCCTTTTAAATCTTTTCGTTTCTTAATCTTCCTTTTGTGATACATTTCTTTTAACTTCAAAAAATAGTTTGATTGAAAACTAAACTTTCTAAACCCGCTCGGAATAAAACTTAGCAAGGAGGTAGTTACAGTGTAAAATGACGGGTGGTTGAAGAGACACAGCCTCTGTCAGAATCTGTCTGGCCGGGAGGAAGAAGCTTCGCCGCCTGCCAACGCCCTGGGGGCTCCGCCCAACTCTAGTGAAAGCGAGCAGGGGTCCCCGCAAAAAGCCTATAGCAGAAAAGCACAAAACAAAGCCAAGCATAAACCAGACAGGCAGACACGAAAACAAACAAATAAACTTGATCAAGACAGGAAACAAGACAAGGCTGCCTGCAGCATATCTGCAAGAGGATGGAAATAAGGAGCAGAAGCTTGTGCCTGCTTGTTTCTCTACATTTGCCGGTAGCATCAAGACAGTATAAACTATAGCTTGGATCCTGGAGTACGTCTTAAGTATATAGTACTTAAATCCTACTGCTACTACTACTACTACACACATATGATGCAATGTTCTCGGCGTATAATAGCGGCGTACAAGCCGGTCTGACAAAGTAAAGCGTTTTTTTTTTTTCATTTGGTGCCGTGTGCACTAAATTTCTCTCTGTAGTGAATGACATAGTGAATGAGTCAACACACCGAGGCAGAATCGTGGGCGCCATTACTGACCCTGTATGTATTTACTTATTTACACGGGTACTTTATTGTAGGGCAGCAACCCGCTCTTGGCGAGCCAAAGTACGCAACATACACATACATACACGGACTTGTCTCGCTTGTTGGGCCTAGCCGCAGCACATAAGAATGACCAGCGGCGTTGCCGTGGCTCTAGGATACATTTTCTTTTCTTCTTTGTTGTTTGTCCACTTTCTAGGGTCTCAAAGAACAAGAAGCGTTAAAGGCAAGAACAGGCTGCGCTCACTACAGCGTTGGGGTCAGCTGTGTCAACATTTTCTTGTCTTCCTTTGAGTCTTTATCGCCTGCGCTGCCGCCTGCGGATGCCTTAACAGTAGCAAAAGCAATGCATGTGCTGTCGGCGTGCCCTTTCCACTGTGGAGGGGGTCACTATTATTCATACACATTTTTCATGCACCTTTTTCGCTAAAAGATATTTGCGCCTAACGAAAAACAGGTCAATATAAATATCCAAGCCTGTTCCGCTTGTGTTTTGAAATAATCACTCTTTTCTACAACTATAACATTTATATTCACTGTTTTGCTTCTCATTTTTCCATCACCAAAGGAACCCTTTTAATATTCTTCTAACCTTTATTGGCCCCTTACTTCGTATCTGTCTGCCATCACTGCGTACCCAGGACTGTGACGTCATACGTCCCTATCGCCCATCATGTGCAGAATCGAGCAGCCTCACTCGTTCTACTACAAGGACTGCCCCGAGAGCCACCCGCATTTGTTCAACAAGGTCGTGATCGAGCCGTGCAGAGACATTTCCCTTACATGCCTCGAATGTCTAAAGGACGCAACCTCTCGCCGGTTCCCTAAAAAAGAGCCGCACGAGGGCCGCTGCTGGTGCTACAAGAGAGATCCTGACGAGAAGTTTCGTTGGGTGCGCCCCGAAAAGAGCGCCTCGGGCCGTCTTCAGCTTATCGCCACCGACGGCTACCTGGTAAAAACCGGCCAGGACTTTGTCCAGTTGCTCTGCCAGGTCAAGGACTTGCACGTCCCCAGAAAGGACATCCAGGCTACTCCACGCGATAGTGCCTGCAGCCTTGGCAACAACACCCTCGACCGTTCTACCCGATCACACTCCCGTCGCCAGAGCGAGAGTCGCCCGCGCAGATTCTCCGGCACCTCGACCAGACCGGCTGTCGGTGGCAGAGACACTGAACATGTCGGCCTACACCCTCGCCGATCGGATACGTACATGGATGAGAGACGCGGACACAGTCATTCTCGTCATCCAAGCCACGGCAGCGGCGAGCACATGATGAGCTCGCATGTCCGGTCGAGCTCGGCCATTTCCAATACCAGCGATGACTACAACTACAGATACAACTCGGCGGACGATGCTGGCTCTAGCAGATTTGACTCGCCTCGGGTGAGCTCCGGGTACCCAAGCCCTAGCCCGGCATATCTCAACATTCCTGAAGCCCCACGTGAGCCCATCTATGTGCCTCGTCCATTGGCAAGCCACAACCACCATCACCACCACCAGCCTGTTCCAGACTCTGGCTACACCTTCCAGCGCAGCCCGTACGCCGAAATCCCACACGACCACTACGGCATACCGCCAAATTCACAGGCGCAGTACATGCCTACTCTTCCGCCTGCTGCCACCGCTCATGCTTCGTATGCGACACAGGGATTTCCTTCCGCGCCCGCATACCAGCAGCAGCAGCAATACCCCAGCTTTTCTCAGCCGGCAACCTACCAGTCCTGGCAGGTTCCCCCTGCTACGTCTTACAACCACTCCCACTGGCAGACATCGAAGCCTACCTACCAACAGTCATACACGGCGGCGGGGGCTAGCCAGCCGTTCATGTCCGACCTTTCCCCAGCACCCTCACACATGCGTCCGCCGTCGCACTCTTCCCACATGCGCAACGTCTCCAGTCCCAACGTGCCTATAATCTCCGTCTTCTCCGACGATGACGATCCGCGTCCTGGCTCTCTGCCCAGCCGGAGCTCTAGCATGCGCCATTCTCGGCGCCGCACGAGCATGAACCAGAGCACGCGGCCCGAGATCATTTCCGACTCGGCATTGCCCTTGCGCATACGCAACACGCAGTACGTGTACCAGCCCGAGGGCGCGCACCGGTTTGACAAGTGCATGACCCCGGACGACGATGACAGGCCGAGAGCGGCGTTGGGGGCACGGGCTGATGAGGAGGTGGCTTTGGCGGCCGACTCGACTTTGAAGCGGGCTCCGCTGCCGGAGGGATACGTAGCGCCGTATGCAGAGAGTGTAGCGGAGTCAATAGTGTAACAGGATACTCGGAATTTGGTTATCAAATGGCGTTATTTAGTTTGTATTTAGCTTGAACATGAAATTTATCTACATTATTCAGCACTACATTCAATTGTGCCTTTTCTCGCCTTGAAGGATAGCGAAGAGTGTTTAGCATTGTAATTACTTGGGTTGAGTGACTTTTGGCAAATCTGTGTTCGTTTACTACAAAATTTCGTTGCTTAAATTGATTGTTTTCTTTTTTTTTTTTTTCTTTCTTTTTTCGTTGAAACTTTCATCTTCGATAGGGTTGGCCAAATCCAGAAAGGGTTTGAGGTATGACGGGTTAGGTATTACGGGTTAGGTATTACGGGTTAGGTATTACAGGATTCCCATAAGCGCTTGGATTCAACGATTGGATGTGGACAACCCAATTTGGAGTTTCACATGTTAGCTGTAAATAAAGCCAGACATTGTCTTAAGCTTGTCTGAGCCGGCGCTAATGTGTAAGTAAGTGCGTCTAGATGGCGATAATCCTTTTGTTTTACCCTGTTTAGCGCTCTGATCAACATCAACATATTCTTTGTTTCCAAGTGGCCGAAGCGATTAACCGCCGCTATGTGCTGTCGCTACTGGTGTCTGTTTGAATTGATTCGATTAGATCGGTTCTACCTAGATGCGGGATGCGCGCAGCCTTGACATCATAGGAGAACGATAGAACTGGTCAATTAACAGTCTTGAAGAATGGAATGTGGGTGAAAGCGGTCAAAGGTATAAGACTGGCCAGAGCTGACCGATTTTGGATTCTTTGGTCTTCTTTGTTGTTTGTTTTGGATTTCGGTCAAAGAAGATTCTGTGGGTGGGCATCAAAGAAAGTAAACATCAACATCAACAACCCAGTTTAGGAATGGCTGAGTAGCCAGTTTTTGTTTTTCTTTGCCTGTTATTTCTTTCATTTTTCTAACTGTGCATCTCTTTTTCTATTTCTATTTCTCATTCTTTTTCTATTTCTATTTTTCATTCTTTTTCTAATTCTTTCTTGACTTCTTCTCTTTTTCAATCATCGCTTTCTTTGATTGATCTTCTGTCCTTCACTTCTTCGTCTATATTTCAGTGTTTGCGCTCTCCGACCTTGAGGAACTGGTTTCTTCATCTCGACATTTCAACTTCATCGTCTTTCTTTCATCTGCTCTGCATTTTCCGCCTCAAGCACTTGCCTTTTCTCTTTTTCGCTTTTCTTCTCGTCTTCCATCTTCGACCTCTCAATTCTGCCATCTAACCGCCATCGAAATGGCCTTCGGCTCTTTCTCTGCCCCCCGGGCAAACCCTACCGCTTACAATGACGTTCCGGGAGTCCCTGCCAACCTCCAAACTCGGCCGGTCAACATATCAGAGCTGTCCAAGATCACTGAAGCCAAGGTGACTCACGTGCCACAGTCAAACACGCCATACCTCGGCCTTGGGGCACGCCTTTCGCAGACTTGGCTCAACCGGTGGACTGTGCTGCTTCTTCTCGTCCTGGTCAAGACGCTTCTGACCATTGGCAGCCTTCGCCAGAGCATTGGCGATGCCAAGGAAAAAGCCCTTGCGGCATGCACCAAGGTAGAGGACATTGGCAGCTCCATGGCGTCCATGCCGCACTACCTATCAGTGGGCGTCAACGGAATGTCGGCCAGCGGCATCGAAAAGGCTGTTGACGGCATGGTTTCAGCCATGCAGCTTGCCCTCACGGTGGTCGAGAGCCTGGTTTTGTTCGTCATCAGCATGATGACCTCGACTTACGTTTGCCTGGTGACCTCTCTGATCCACAGTGGTCTCGATGCTGCCGCAAACGTCACGCAAGAGGTCACCGACCTTATGAACTCCGCCATTTCCACAGTTACCTCTTCTATCTCCAACAGTGCAACTTCGCTGCAGGATAACATCAACCGTTTTGCCCAGGAGATAGAGAGCTCTGTGTTTGGCAAACTGCTCCCGGATATCCCAAGCGTCAACTTCACCAGCCAAATCGCCGAGCTCAAGGACATCAAAGTCAACACGACGAGCTTCACCAACAAGCTTAACGCCCTCAACAAAGATATCCCGACTTTTACCGATGTCAAGAACCTCACCGAGAAGGTTGTTTCCGTGCCTTTTAAGCTGATCCGCAATCAGCTTACGCAAAAGTACGGAAACTATGTGTTTGAAGCCAGCGCCTTCCCCGTGGCCAAGAAGCAGCAGTTGAGTTTCTGCTCGGATAACAACCGGCTCAACAGCTTCTTCGAGGGCCTCTACAAGGTTGTCCGGGACGCCCGCCTGGTCTTCATGGTTGTTCTGATTGTGCTTGCCATAGCCGCCATGATGCCCATGGCTTGGGTGGAGATTCGCCGCTGGAGACGCGAGCGCGAGAACGCCAAGCTCGTCGGCCTGTCCAAGTTTGACCCCATGGACGTGATTTACATTACGTCGCGGCCGCATTCGTCTGTGCTGGGAATCAAGATAGCCTCTTGTTTCAGCGGCCGCAACCAGGTCATGGTGCGCTGGGCCTGGGCGTATATGACGTCTGTGCCTGCTCTGCTGGTGCTGTCGATTGCCATTGCCGGCTTCCTTGCGTGTCTGTGCCAGCTCATCATTCTCCATCTAATTGAGAAGCAGGTGCCGGAGCTGAGCTCGCAGGTTGGCAACTTTGCCGAGGACGTGGTCACAACGCTGCAACAGTCGTCCAAAGAGTGGTCTAATGGTGCCAACGGAGTGATTTCCAACTTTAACGATGAAATCAACAACGATCTTCTCGGCTGGGTCTCCAACGGCACTACGGCCGTGAACAACACGCTCAACGAGTTCACCGACGCCATGCAGCTTGCTCTCAACTTTGCCTTTAACGGAACCGTGCTCAAGGAGCCCATCCAGGACGTCATCTACTGCCTGGTTGGTCTCAAGGTAGCCACGGTGCAAAAGGGCCTGACTTGGCTGCAGGACCAGGCCAACGTGTCCTTCCCCATGTTTCCCAGCAACGTCTTTAGTCTCGGCGCCAACGAGAGTCTCAGCAAGGACTCGAACTTGACCACCTTCCTGAGCAGCCCGTCAAGCGTGACCACTGATGAGATCAGCGGGGCCGTCGACAAGGTCATCACGCGGCTCCGCAGCGCTCTAGTCATTCAGGCGTTCATCTCACTTGGTGTTTTCCTCGTGTATGTCGTTGTCGTTCTGTGCGCCATGGTGCGCGCTCTTATTGGTGCTGCCACCCCTCAGAATATGCGCGCCGAGGGCGGCGGCAGCTTCAAAGTCACCGAAGACCCGCCGAAATCCACCCCGGGCAACGTCTATAGCACTTCAAACGCATCTGATCCCAAAATGAACCCGTTCAGCAACGCCGCCCACTCGCTGTACACGGCGTCAGAGGACGAAGAATCAATGCGTAACATGAATATGGCTAGCTTCTACACCGGCGCCACCGCGCACACCACCAACGAGCAAGTCTCCATGGTGCCCAGCCACATGACGGCCGCGCACATCGGTCAGGCCTTCAAGAACCGCATGAGCGTGCACGCCAAGGTTATTGCCAGCGATACTAGCAGCCGGACTTAGGAGTTCGGCTCTAGCCACAGCGCTAGCAACAGCCAGTCCAGCTCTGGAAACGCCGCCGCCGCCGATGATGGCTTTGTTCCCGTGGATATCTACGGCGGGAGTAGCTCGCGCAGTTTGGCCATGCCAGTCGTACAAATCCAGCCGCCACCGACATATATGATGCAGATGGACATGGCAGGCCCGTCGACTGAGTCGACACCGAGTAAATCCATCAAGGGCAATGGAAAGCGGCGCCCACCGCCGCCGCCGCCGCTGCAGCATTTTATGCATCAGGAGATGAGAGATAGACAGCAGACGCAGCCAGGCCATGGCACGACACTTAACGTGTACGACGATGCGGTGGCGTATACGACGTCGGTGCAGAGTCCAGCGTATGACGGGAATCCCTTTTCAGACGCGGAGCGGGTGCACTGCCGGCGGACGTAGTTTAATTTTGTTTCATTTCACTGTTTGCATTCTTATTAGTTTGTTTTGCTTCTTCGTTGTATCGGGTCTTTCTTTTGCTCGTTCGTTGCATCGGGTCTTTCTTTTGCTCTTTTCAAACTTTAGATACACTCTCCCCTCTGGTTATATCGGGCTGCTTTTGCATTATACTCCTAATGATTTTTTTCCCTCCATAGTTCCCATTTCTTTTGCTTCTTGGGTTGTGGCTTTTGCTTTTTGGCGTTTCTTGATTCTCTTCTGGTTTGGCGTGTTTTTATATTACATCTTATATTCTCACGATATGTGCCCTTGAAGGGACATGCATCTGGCAACTTTGGTTTTGACTTTTCATGTTTCTCGATACATTAATATATTCTTTGCTGGTACTTACTCATTATCACTTTTTGCAAGATATGTTTACACCAGGTTCCATGCATAATCTACACAAGCCTAGAACAAGGCATCCATGTGGTTTAATGCTCATGTCTAGCTTAGTACAATCTTGCTCTATATAAAAGCTTGGTTATGCTTCTACTCAAAACTCAATGTGCTTTAACACCGTACTCAACCTACTGCTCCGACCATCATTATATACATTTTTGTACACAACAGCTTCAACATGTCCTTCCCACCCGTCACTGAAATGTTTCAGAGCCACTATCTGGCCCAAAACATCATCACTCGCCACAGCACGGCCAACGACGTCCTCGATGGAGCCGAGCTCTCATTTCTTGAGGCGTGGGTCACCGATTCCTCTCAGGCCAATGTACTGCTTAACGAGCGCGATATTACACCTGTCGACTATAAAGGCTCGCCTGTGGGCTACGCAACTCAGAAGGTGGCCTCTAGCCCGGACGAGATGGAGGCGCTCAGGACGTCGTTTGCCAATGAAAGAGCCTAAGAACAGACTTGAGACCAAATGAACATCGGAGGAAGTGAAGACGTCGGATATAGCACGAGATTAGAACAGAAAGGAATGAGGATTGCAGGTCGCTTGGATGAATGAGGGGTAGAAGATCCACCTTAATGTTGAGTTAGTGAGTGGCCTATGACGGCATTGAACTGCTATCGGCTTTTGTTTCCCTCTGGAACGTGGGAGGGTTCCGTCACCACAACGAATACAAGCACAGGGTAGTATTGTGAAAACAAATAGTAGCAACTCGCGAATTTCCGTGTTGGTCCACCTTCCAAATACTACAGTGAAAATATGTCGACGGTTCTTTAGAGGAATGGTCAACTACAAGAACTATGGCCTGGAATATAGAAGCACTTGGCGACCCTTGGCATACTTAAGATACTCCTTTGAGCCGAAAGAAAGAATCAGAATCAGCCAACGTGGGAGAAAGGCTGTAGCAATGAGAATATGGCAGGTGGGTGATAAGAAGACTCGCTCATGCATGAGAGTGAAAACTCACTATCCACTCAAAGCTGCAGTCTTTGGGGGAAAGGGGGGGGGGGCAACTTTCCAAGCACAAGCCTGGGAGGCATACAAAAGTGTTGGCAATGTTACTTGCAGCTTGATAACATACGCGAGCTTGAACCGTCTAATAGATAGTACACATCGTACGAGTTGGCTAGCCCAAGATTTAATGTGGCGGTATCAGAAGCACGCAATACGGCCCAACGTGCCCTACATCGGGTACGACAGCCCTACAGAGCAAGTAAGTCAACTGTGACAGAACGGGTACAAAAGAAGTTGAATGTAATACAGGCCGCTATCAAAAATGGAAGCTCCAAGCAGCGCCACCAACACAGAGTCACAAATCGTAATCGACGCTAGAAACTTGGTAGCACTCGTAGTAATCTAAAAGAAAGAGCGGGGAGAGCGGCAGCGTACTCACATATCCACTCCTGGCCAACACCGGGCGTAGTTTGTCAGAAGCTGTAAAGAGTAAGTCGCCGTGACAATCCGGGCATACAAAAGAGTGCGGGTAAAGGACATGAATGGGCAGGTGACAGACCGGGGTCTTGATGACTGACCTGTCGAACAGATCAAATCGGTGAAATAATAAAGAAGACGGGGAAAACAATAGGAACTATGTGAAGTACCTCGTAGAGCTGACTGGCAGGCTGCATTGCGTGTGCAGATATTGTGGCGCTGATACAGATGTAGTAACAGATTATGCAGCAAACAACGGTGATGACTGGCAGCCCATATTCAGCTCTATAGTAAGCGTAATACAACTCTAATTCTAGAATAACCAGACCACAGCAGCTAGAGTAATGCATCATGTATGTACAGCTAGCAAACAGACCAGACAGACATAAAAGTCACAGCCATACAGCGTGTTACACGCTACTCCAACGCTGCCAAGACAGCGAGACAAACATCAATAGCCCTCCCTGGTAGCAAAATGGAACCTCCGCCCAGTCCAGACGTGTGATTTACAGGCCAGGCGATAATGAGCTGAGGGTGATGCATCATTTGCATGAACTCAGCACGCACAAGACGGCGAGAAATAAGCAGCCGTCTGCATGGAGAGCCCATGTTCTTTGTTTGGTCAGCTTCAGGGTATCTGATTCTTTGTGAGTTGCTATATTACGATAGCATGGTCCAATGCGTCTTTTTAAGGCTTCGTTAACAGGGGCTACCGACAGAAAGAGCAGGTGAGAAAAAGAAGAAAAAAACAGGGCTTGACAACAGGCATAAGAGAGCTGTTCTATAGCTTGCGTAAGAAAATTAGAACAAAAGAAAAACTACTAGAGCAGGGAGGGGG
>LKBB01000183.1:0-46484 GCA_001513885.1 Thielaviopsis musarum
CCCCCCCCCTCACGAGCCCAGGAGGCATTTCCTTAAGCAGGGCGGCCTACTTGAGCAAGATTGGCGCTATTTTGAAGATATGAGAGATTGTATTGACTGAGTCAAGTGTGTCTTTCTTCTCTTCTGTCCGACCTTGGCTAGACTGGGGGCCGCTCTTGCTATGTATGCTCTATGATAATGCGAGAGGAAACATGCGGCGTCATGTTTTTCTTACTCTGGGACACGCGCTGTTGGTTGTTTTTATTTAGATTGGTTGCATCGGCTCTTTTTGTTTTTCCATGTTCGTCTCATGCGTCTATCATCTTTTGTTGCCGTTTAACCGTACCGGTTATTATGGGAACAGAAGGACAAAGACTGATGGGATGAAGTTGAATGATGGAAACAGACGCTCTAGCTGGTTAACTGGAGATGGAGGGACCCAAAGCATCACACACATGACATTGTTAGACTATTTGTTACTTAAAATAAACGTTAATATATTGAAATGTCCCACAAGGTTTTTGTCGAGCAGGGAGGGTGTAAACCCTTGGTTAGGGTCTTTTATGTGCCCCACTTTTATACATGTTTTGTACATAGGTGCAAGTGAAAGTGAATTTGCTTTTATAGAGATGATGATGTAGGCGATTGTTGCGTCAACCTTCCGATATGCTTTGAGCTATTCCAATTCTACTGTATATTAACAATCCATCCTACTTCAATTTCATGATTTCACCACTGCGCCGAGTACTATTCATCGGCATTAAAAGTCAAACAAGGCTACAATGGATATCGACGATGAGATAGCAGACGTGTTGCGCAACTCCAATGCGCTGATTGAATCGATTGGCCACGAAGGGTGCGTATAGGCGTATAGTCTCTTCGTTCATGGATAATATACCTCTGTCGACAATCACTGCTAACACCAAGACAAGTGGCGACGGCGACGGCGACGATGTTAGCGAAATTTCAGACGCCGACTCGGACCTCATTGAGCTGGAGCACGATATTGAAAAATACAACAAGTCAGTACACGAGTTCCTCGCCTCTCAGCGCGGCATCACTCTTCCGGCGTCTTCCAAAGGATCACATAAGCCCAAAGGCCCCCTTCGCGGGCCCCGCAAGGCTGTCGAGCCTCGCGGCGACATCAAGGCGCGGCTGTCACGTGCCAACCAGGCCTTTCTGAGCGGCGACTACCCGGTGGCGCGCAACTACATTTTCGAAGTCATCCGCATCAATGCCGAGACACACCAGGCATGGACCACGCTGGCGTCGATTTTCCGCGAAGAGGGAATGCCGGACAAGGCGCTCATGTCCATGGTGTACGGCGCGCATCTGCGGCCCAAGGACGTGGCTGGCTGGATCAAGACGGGCCGGTATGCACTGGACATGGCGACGGATGTGGAAACAGCTCTGAATACGGCGCGGCTATGCTATTCGGCAGCGTTGCGCGTAGACGCAAAGAACCGCGAGGCGCGTCTGGGCAGAGCAGAAGTGTGCGTGCTGCAGCAGCAGTATTCGCTGGCGCTGGCGGACTACCGCATGGTCTTGAATCAGACGCCGCTGGACATTGATGTGATTCGAAAGCTGGCCGACGTGTGTCTGGACAACCCAAATATCCAGACCGCAGCACCGGTGGCCATTACGGCGTACGCGGCGCTGATTTCTTTTGAGACCACACAGATTGAGGACAAACAGCGCAAGTTCTCGTGGGACGACTTGCTTGTCTATGTTGAGCTGCTATCAGCGTCGCATCAAAACGAGCAGGCTATTGCTGAAATCAAGCGGTTGTCTCGCTGGCTGTTGCCGGACGAGGCTGATCCGTTTTGGGATGAGTGGACCCAGGACGATCGCGAGTTTGACCTGGAGAATACGCGCAGAGTTCAGGTGCTTGATACTCCGGCAGCTGCGGCGGTGCACACGACAGATCCGTTGCCGATTCAGCTCCGAGTGCGCTTAGGCACTAACCGATTGAGTCTGGGTGACATTGAAGAGGGCTTGGTATTGTTCCTTGATAGATACCCATAGAAGAAAGGATATGGAATACGCTAACCGAGATGGCAGATGCACCTACACTTTCTTCATCCTGAAGCTCCTGGAGCCGAGGACAAGATTATGGATTTTCCTTATCTTGTACAGGTGGCTGCCGAGCAAATCTGCGACTGCGGCATGCCCGAAAAAGCTACGCCATACTACAAAGCCCTACGTGACATGGCCGGCATGACAGACGCCTCGATATACTTTGCTCTGGGTCGCTGCTACATGGCTGAAGGAAATATGGAGGCGGCCGAAGAGTGCTTCTTGGCGACTATTGAAACCGACGAAGGCAACATCGAGGCGCGCATCGAGCTGGCTACGATTTACGAAAACGCCAAGGAAGGCGAGGAAGCCCTGATTCTCGTGACCGAGGCCCTGGCACTGCGTGATGCCCAGCGTGCAGAGGAAGAAGGCGCTCACGGCACCGGCGACAGACACACGGCGTCTGCATCGCGGCCACGCAACCGGAATGCCAGCGCGCGCAACCCGAAGCGCCGCAAACGTAACCCCGGCATGATGCCCGCGCGTTTCCGGCCACGCCGTCTGGGCGATCCCACGGCGCGCCGCAAGGCCGAGCAGGAACGCATCAAGGGCCTGTTGGACAAGTACGCCGAGGCACAGGCCATGCGGGCGCGACTGGCTCAGGGCGACCATGGCGTGTTTGTTGCGTGGATGATGGCGGCCAAGGAGCTGATTGACGATTTCCGCTCGTCCAAGAAGTTTTATACATGGGACCGCTACTTGAAACTGCTGGGGCAGACGTCGGGACGCGATGATAAGGCGAATGAGGGTGCAAAGTCGGCGCTAGATGAGATGGCGGAGAGACTGACAAAGGGTTTGTTTTTCTTCCTCTTTCTTTTCTGCCGGACAGAATATTCTAACATTAATCTATAGCCATTCTGCCGCC
Organism: Thielaviopsis musarum; assembly: GCA_001513885.1. NCBI lineage: Eukaryota > Fungi > Ascomycota > Sordariomycetes > Microascales > Ceratocystidaceae > Thielaviopsis > Thielaviopsis musarum. The sequence continues at coordinate 2,921 of LKBB01000183.1, forward strand.
AGATGAAGTGCCCGAGCCGGTTACCACAACCACAGACGACAACTATCTCGGCATCCCGTTTGATGATTGGCTGGATCTGTTTCTGGACTATGCCGTCTGTCTGTGTCACGACGGCAAGTACGACGAGGCAGCTAATATCTGCAACGCCGCACGTGACTCCACTGTGTTCCGCAACTCGGCCGACTTTACCACCCGCATCTACCTGACTTGGGGGTGTACGTCTTTTTCCCTTCCCTTTCTCTCCTTCTATTCCCTTTCTCTCCCTTTCTCTCTCCTTCTCTCCTTCTACTCCCCTTCTCTCTCCTTCTCTCTCCTTCTCTCCTTCTACTCCCCAAGCTAACAATTAATCAGCATGTGCCGCCTTTGCCGGCGATGAAGAAGCCTGCGTCTCCATCTCCCGCTCCATGATCCGCGACAACGCCCTCTCGGTTGATGCGTACCGCATGTTTGCCGTCATGTCGCGCATCTGCCAGTCGGCCACCTCGTGGTACAATTCCGGGCCTGCGCAAAAGTTCCTCCTGCGCCAGATCAAGGCCATGGATGCATCGGCGCTGAATGCTGCTGCTTCTGCTGCTGCCGCTGAGAGTTCAGTGGACAGCGAGCACTCTCAGAATAAAAAGGAGCCGCCCGACGTCAATGTGCTCATGCTCTACGGCCATGTTTTATTCATGTCGACCAGCTACATATATGCTCTTCGTGAGTTTCCTTTTTTTTTTCTCTTTCCTCCTTTCTCACCAACCTGCTAACCCGCAACCCGCACAGACTACTTCATGCGCGCCCGCTCTCTCGACCCCACAAACCCCGCCATCAATCTCAGCATCGGCCTCGGCTACATACACTACGCCCTGAAGCGCCAGTCCGTCAACCGACAATACCTGATCCTGCAGGGCCTCGGCTTCATCTTCACCTATGCCGGCGAAGTCGAGCGCACACAGCCCGCCCACCTGCCCGAGGCACGCTACAATATTGCCCGCATTTTCCACCTGATTGGCCTGCCGCATCTGACGCATGCCTTTGTCGACGATGGCCTTAGAGTCACACCGGGCAGTAGACCGGTATTGTCGGCTGAGCTGTCGGATCTCGAGGTCCAGGTTAGATATAATTTGTCGTTGGTGCCGGCGAATGCCACGACGCGGAACGGGAGGAAGCCGGTCAAGGCGTTGCTGATACTGTAGATGCTGTATATTGTATACCCAGCCATTGTCTCGTGCAAGTTGTCCAATGCTTAGTGTTTGATCAAGAGTGCGTGCCAGAGTTACCTCTATAAGAGCAAGAGCAAGCTTGGTTGATTGGTTGATTGAACTATTTTACGTCTACCTCGATTCCGCGCGGGAATATACGACGCCAGATTGGGTACTGGACAGATAGATTTTTGGGCCCTCTGCACAACCAGGGCAGCAGCCTCGTGCATGGAGCGTTCTAGTAGCTCCCGGGGTGGTCCGTGATGCACGCGCTGGTAGCCCCGGAACAAGAGCAAGCGGTGCTTTTTGATTGATCGATTGATTGAATTATTTAACGTCTACCTGAATTCCGGAAGGGAGTAAACGACGCCCGATTGAGAGCAAGCGGCGCCCACGTTCTTGAGGCTCTATATATCCCTTTTATGGCAAGCTATTCAACAATAAAGTTAATCCGATATAGTCTAGGGGTTAGGATATCTCGCTCTCACCGAGAAGGCCGGGGTTCGATTCCCCGTATCGGAGGTCTACACACTGCTGTCACTCATTTGTGGCATTTATTTTTCTTCAGGCTGAGTTTTTTTTCTCATGAAAAATACAGGACAAGGCATTAAATTGTTATTTTTGCCTTTTATATAATAAAGTAAAGCCTTCTGCTTCTAGCCGTGTAGTAACATGATAAATAGCGAAACAGCTCCGCTGAGTGCACATTGGCGATGGTGTCACAAACTCTCGGTAAAGCTCCGGGGCGAAAAAACTTCACCGAAGCCGGACAGGGGTCTCTTACTCACCGATAGCATAGATTATTTCAACAGAAACAGGCCGCGTGGCCCAATGGCAAGGCGTTTGACTACGAATCAAAAGATTGTGGGTTCGAATCCCATCGTGGTCAGTTGAATATCAGCAGCTCAGCTGTTTCCTTTTTTGCTCTTTCTTTGTCTTCGGTTGAAGACTTGATCAAAAAGCCTTCGGGAGTTTTGTCAAGATGATCAAGAGCAAAACTTCTGTTATTGGAAGAAACTATGAGCCCTTATTGGTTTTTTGAAAGCCGTCGTTCAAACTTTAAAATGCTTTGACGATCTGATAAGTTTCGGTTATTGACTTTTATGCATAGCTTAAGCTGTTGGAAACGGAAGTCAACTACTACTAGTAATACTATTAGTGATAGAACTTAAAAAGCCTTTTCTTTCCAGAATGATCTCAAAATGGCAAAAAGAAATTGTACTTATCTACTCCGTCTGGACTAACGACTAGCTCATAGGGTTGTGCCTGACGAATAACCCGTGATGTTAACTCGAACATAGAAAAATAAAAGAGAAACATGTTCAAGTAATTATTGTCTCCGATACGGGGAATCGAACCCCGGCCTTCTCGGTGAGAGCGAGATATCCTAACCCCTAGACTATATCGGATGGTAATCATTTGTTGACTTTGATAGCCATTAAGAGTACATAAAAGGGTATTATCCTAGTAGCTGAGGAAGATAAAAGTTTGGCTTTTGTTAAAAATGATACATGTTGCAGGCACCTTCGATTGCTGCTATCACTACGCAGTAGTGAATATCCGGACAGGTCATTATTCAGAATAGCATCTAACGAATGGCGCATGATCTTTTATAATATCTATTTCAACAAGTACCAAACTTTTGCCCCACAGATTTATAGATTTGGTGTAACAACTTCTGCATAAAATGACTATACGCTATACAGCAAGGCAACAAATGTCATCTACTTGTGTAATTGAAATCCCACCCCCAAAAAAGTTTCCAAGTAACTCTTAGTGCATACTACGGAATACAACAAAGAACAAAAAATAAACTCAGCTTAAAGCTGTAATCAACTGACCACGATGGGATTCGAACCCACAATCTTTTGATTCGTAGTCAAACGCCTTGCCATTGGGCCACGCGGCCTTTCAGTTGAATTCGTTGGAGATCATGGTCGCAATCGGCGCCTACAAAAAAAAAAAGAAAAAAAAACGTCAGCCGGCGTCCTCAAACCAAACAACTGCCATGTAGACTTGTAATCAACCAATCAATAAAGACGTTCATTGTGTGCTAGGATCCAAGCACATGTCCATTCATTGACGCACTCATCCGCGCATCACGGCACAAGTACACGGCACAATGCAGAAACGCAGAGCTCAAAAGCTGAACGAATCCCACCAGGGTCTTGTAGAACGTCGGGTAGAAAGAGCATCGCCCTCTGATTCTGCCTCTTTCCATCTTTGCCAGGAAATAATAAACACAAACAAGGGCATTGCGAGCGTTTTGTTAGACGACTCAGCAAACGATAACAAGGGATACCAAATTGTAACTGGCCACAATAAGGATGATAGCTGAATATCCTGCATAGGCACAACAGCGAGAACATAAACACACAAATAGATATAAACGGAATACTACCACAGAAAACAACACCCGTATCACGGGTTCAGGTGATGGTATTTTGGTTGACTGCGTTAGAAAAAAAAAAGACAAGAACGAGCAGAATGTAAGGGCAAATAGAGACCAACTCAAACAAAAGAAACACAGAAATATTTGTGTATAGACAACATACTCATGACGTATACGGTATGGTGAGTCTAATAGATAATGGTGTGTCGTGTGCAGCATGGGAAGACCCGGGTAAGGTCAAAAGAGGAGGGAGCAGCATTGCAATGGCAGAGAGCAGTAGAGCAGACATATACAATGAGCCGCAGGAAGTCCGAATATTGTTGGACTAAATATAGCGTAGTAATAGGGTGTATGTGAAAATGATAAAAATATAAGCCAGGCCGAAAAAAAAGAAGAAAAGAAATCCGTCAAACGCGTATCGAAAACCCCCCGAATCCCATATCAGTTGTCCACTGGGTCGGGATTCATCGCTCTTAGCACACGCGGTTGGTGCACTCTTCGTGAGTAATCCTGCTCATCACGCAGCGAGGCCACGCTGTCTCGACTCTGGCGGCCATACACTGTCGTGAATGGATCCATGCGAGGATCGCTGCCCATGAGCCGGCTGTCACGCCGGCTGGGCGTGCCATAACCACCCTCTAGGCCCTTTCCTTGGTCGTGGAAGCCGAGTTTTGACTCCGACTCCATCGCCTCGTTGCGCTTGCGCCACTTCCAAATAAAAATGACGACAATGGCAGCAATGATTCCGCATGATATGCCGACCGTGATACCGACAATCATGGCATTGTTGGAGCCACTGCTCTTCTTTTGCGTATCGGAAACAGCGGTGGCGATGGTAGTGACGGTCATAATGGCTCCGGCGGCGTTCGTCGTGGTTTGCACCGAGGTTGTCTTGTGAGTTTGAGTCTATGAGGATGTGTTAGTGCTGTTTGGATGACTGTATGTAACATGAAGTTTCATGGCATGTATTGCGTGTTTTCTTTTTGTGTCTCTTGTTTTGCTGCTGTGCTTTGATACTTTTTTGCGGTGATACTTTGTGTTTCGTTGTCTCTTGAGGCGTAGAGAGAAAGTCATACTGGTATATATACAGTAGAGACTGGCTGTTGAGAAGATGATGAGGTGGTACCGACCATAGAGGATGTCGATGATACTGATGATGAAGTAGATGATGAAGAAGTCTGTAGATATGTAAAGTTTGAGGGCCATTTTTTTTAGCATTTCTGTACTTCTTCGACAAAGCCCGCGAGACGGGGTTCGGAACAAAGCAACGCAAAAGCAAATCAAAGAGCAAAACACAGCACAACACACATAAAAATCACGACAAAACAGCACAAACCTGAAGCAAAGCAACACGCAGAAGAAATGAAACAAAAAAACATGCAAACAAGCAGAATCAAAGGGGAGAGGCACTTACGATAGACGATGAAGAGGAAGACGTTGCCGTAGTGCTTGAAGAGGTTGAGGTAGATGATGACGTGGACGTAGATGAGGATGAGGTTGAGGTCGATGTCGAGGTAGAAGTGCTGTCCATGGTTGAAGTGGCCAGGGGACCAAGCCCGACGTAACCGAACAGATCGTTGGATTTGCTGCCGCACCACTCGGTATAACCAGGGCATTGCGTGTTGCACTTATCGTCATCAACAATAGTATCAGAGCCAGGCTTAATATTTGAGCACCAACAGTACTGATATTGGACGATGGCATAGGCGGCGTTCTGTTCTTGGCACCAGTTGGAGCAAAGGCCCTGGGTCTGGTAAATGCTGTAGTCTATTCAAAGTTAGATGGTGCCCACTTTCACTGCATAACAATAAAGACCCACTGGCTGACTGGGTGAAGCCCGTGTTCAGTGAAGAACACAGATCGGCGGCCTTGTTTCCATCGATGATAGTAGCGGAGGCACGCAGGGCGTAGAGCGCCAGAAGAGCGGACGGCGTGAAGAACTTCATCGCGGTGGCTAATTGAGGGCCTAGGCGAGAAATACAGAAATGGTAAAGACTAGAAAATAGAATAAATGTCCAATGGCACGCTAGGCCAGTGATGTTATCAAGAGACTGTAGAAATCTAAGTCAGTCAAAAGTCGGGTCGGAGTCACGTCGAATCGAGTAGATTGGGTGGAAGAATCAAAGGGAATTAAAATCGTCAAAAAAAATATCGCGCAGCGAAAAGGAAAAAAGAAGAGGCAAACAAAGAAGAAAAAAGCGTCAAGCTTTTGAAAGAAAGAAAGATGAAATGTCAAAGAAAAAAAAAAAAAAAAAAAGAGAAGCTTCGCAGACTGCTTGCGCCGCAAAGCAGCGCTGTTATTCAGAGCAGAAAGAAAAGAGGCTAGCAAACAAAAAGCGCTGAAATAACAATCAGCCAAAAAGGAAGAGCAAAAGAAAAAACACAGCTGCCTGTCCGCGTTTTGGCCCTTTCTCCCAGCTGTATTTGTTTGTTTGGCCTGGTATGAGACGAGATTCACTTGACAAGGCGCACTTTTGCTTTTCGTTGAGTTGCTTTGTCTTTCTTGTTCTTTTTTTTTGGGGGGGTTGTTTTGCTTTGTTTTTTGGTTGTTTTGCTTTGTTTTTTGGTTGTTTTTGCTTTGCAGACCAGCAGCTCGAAGCAGGATACAGTCCGTCGCCCGAAGAAAGAAAGAAGGAGAAAAAAGAGTGAAATGAAGAAGAAGGGGAAAAGTTGAAAATAAACGAAAACAAACCAATATGGGGCAATATGGCAGGATAGGACAAAACAAGAGGACAAGATGACGAGAGAAATGAAGCAAAGATCGGAGAAATAGACAATTACCGGTAGTCTCCCAAATAAGGCTACCAGGTAGCAAGCGAATAATAGCACAGCAGAGAGAAGAGGGCACAAGAGAAAAGAAATACAAGTACGAGGAGGCGGCTGAGCTATCCAATCCAGTAATGAATGACCCCTCGTCAATTACCCTGGAAGAGGACTAAAAGCATGCTTTGGCGAGAAGACCAGAGACGCGGGCCAGCACCGGGGTCCCTGTGCTAATAGTGCTGATAGTGAGTGGTGCGGAGGCAGCAAAGCAGATCAAACTCGATAGATACATTTAGCCCGCAGAAAGTGATAGCTTCCAGAAGCATAAGCAGAAGCAGAATCAAAATCATAAGCAAAGGCAGATCGTTATCAAGATCGGGACCGCTTACTCGGGCTTATAGTGTCTCTGAGTTTCCAAGGTGTGCCGTGCAACAATAAAATGGCTGCAACTTCTTGTAATCACTGTGGTGACGTGATACAAAGACCCAGCGAAAAACCGAGGGGCTCCATCAAGACCAATACCAGAGCTAAATCCAGGCTTGAACTAGCTTTCACAGCAGCCAAACGGTGAAGAGTTTTTTTTCAGCTCGTCTCTTTCCATGCGCAAACTCGGAGCAAATCGGTCTCGAAGGGCCCGTTGGTGTCTTTTAGGATTCGAACCGGCGAACGGCATGGAAAAAAGGGAAAGCTGTAGCTGAAGCTAACGGGGCTCAATAAAAGAAAAAAAAATATAGCACCAGCACCAGCGCTAGCCAAAGATAGTGATTAGGCCATTTTAGTGGACAGTAGAGCCGCTTCGCGTCTTTTATTTTTGGGCGCTTTTTTGGGGAATGAGAAGGTGGTGGCCCAGTTGATGTAAAGGCAAAAAGAAGGTGGTGGCCCAGTTGATATAGAGGCAAAAATAAAGGTGTCGATGACCCGGGGGGGGGGGGGTTCTTTTGCAAGTTTGGCTCGGTGTGTTTGGGCGGTACCGTAAAAGCAGCAAAAACGGTCAAGAAAGAATTGAGTGCAGAGGCGATCGACAAGTAATGATAACAAAGAAGATGGAGAAAATAAAGACAGCGCCGTGGCTTTAATGGCGATTGACGGGTTGAATTTTTGACGATTTTTTGGGAATAGATGGAGAAAAGTGAAGTGACAAAAAGAGAGAGAGAAAATATTTGGTGGGAAATTTGGGTGCGTTCTTACCTTGAGGTTGGTTGTGTGGTATCGATATCGACCTTATCCGTAGACCCTGATCCGAGGCAACTACCGGACGTTGAAGATACCACAGAAAAAAAAGAGCACAACAGCACGAAGCAACAGCAAAGTTGTCGTGGCGTTTTTATTGGTCGGAAAGTGCTTGCTCTGATTAAGGTGGAAATCTCGATGGACTCGTCGTCGGTTTTTTTTTTTTTCCTCTTCAAAAAGGAAAACAAGAATAAACTCAAAAGACTGAACTTTTCGGTGTAGTCGACAAGATGAAAAAAAGCAAGTGCGAGAAAAAAAAAAAGAAAAAAAAAGGTAAAACTTCAAAAAAGTGTCGAAAAGATATAGAGCAAAGTAAAAACCAAGGCTTGCTGAAAAGAAATAAAAAAAAATGGAAATAAAGAAAAACGCCTTCAAGGGTAACGAATGTATACGTGGTTGCTCATTTACAAGACCACCAACATTTCTAGTACAGGCGAAACAAATGCACCGTACTACCGCTTTTTCACTTGTTCTCGTTCTCAGTGGTCGACGTCAAAGTCTTCGGTTTTGTCGTCGAGTGCGTTTTTTTTTTTAATCCGTGACTGCACACACAAAGTATCGCAAGAAGGTCGTCGGGTTCGGATAAAGTCGTCGAGAAGTTCTTCTTTGTCGACAGAGCTGGTCGTTTTCGTCGGGGTTCTCTGGTATTAGATCAAGGGGAGAGCGAACAAGAGAAAGAGAGAGCCCGTCTCAAATAAGAAAAGAAAGAAGAAGAAGAAGAAGAAAAAGCGAAAGAGGATGGATGAAGGATAAAGAACACGAAGATGGAAAATAAAACACCGAAGCCCCGTGAGGAAGGGAGCAACAACAAAAAGAAAGAAAAGAGAAAAAAAAATAAGAGAAGGGTGAAGAAAATCAAAAGGGAAGAAGAAGAAAAAAAAAAAAAGAAAGAAAAACCAACGACAGACGTTCAAGAAGGAAGAGGAAGAAAAAAGCCGCTTGGTGAATGGTCAGGAAGATATATTGGCAGCTTTTGCGCTTCTGTTGTTGTTCAATTTGTTCTTGTTTGTCTTTTCCCTTTTCTACTACTTCAACTTTTCCCTCCTACTTTCAACTTTTACTGAACAACAAACGAGCGTTAATGAAACCGGCTGGGCACAAAAAAAAACCCAGCGTAAAGAAAATGAAATAGTACTACTACTAGTAGTACTACTAGCAGAAATCAATCAGTAAATTCAGTCAATTAGTATTTCTTTTTTTTTTTTCCCCGGTTCTGCGACAAAAGAGAATGAATTCTTGTTACAGGCCCCATGAAAGTTAAAGGCTTGTCTTGTTTGTATTTTGGTTTATTTTTGTATTTATTTTTTCTTTCTTTCCAAACGGTCCTTTAACAGGCGGCAGTGCTTTTTCTTTCTATTTCTTTCATTCTTTTTTATCTTTTTTATCTTTTTTTTTATCTTTTTTTTCTTTTTTTCTTTTTTTTCTTTTTTTCTTTTTTTCTTTTTTTTCTTTTCTTTTTTTTTTTTCTTTTTTCCATTTTTTCTTTTTTCCTTTTTTTCTTCCATCTTTTTTCTTCTTTTTTTTTTTTTTGAGTTTGGTTGCTAATGAGTAACAGCTATGAAAGAAACAAGTCCTGCTTATCATCGTCAAATACATTCTCTATTTGACAGCTGAACGCCTGGTAACCCCTTCATCTTATTCTCCAGCACGAATTCAAAGACGGGGGTTTGCTGGCCAAGCCAACCGAAAAAAAAAAAAAAAAAAAAAAAAAAAAAAAAAAAAAAAAAAAAAAAAAAAAAAAAAAAAAAAAAAAAAAAAAAGAAAAAAAAAAAAGAACAAGCGGCGGCACAACCAAGTCAAGCTCGCTAACCTCAAACACTGACAATTAATTCCCTATTTTACAAGTACTACTAGTATACTCTTCCATGGCCTTGGCCAATGAGCTTTGCTCGCCTGTTTTTCTCTTTTCGCCTTTTGCTGTCTTTTTTTTTTCACTTTGCTAGGATATGTATATGCTAGGTAGGATCTATGTATATTTTTGAACAATTCGTTTGACATTTTTGACTTATTCTTTTCTCGTGTCATAGGCTTCTCCGCCTGGCCGGGTTTGGCATAAAGCACGGAGCCTGACAGATGGTATTATTGGAAGTACTTAGCGTTTTAAAGAATGGCCCGTAAGGCTGCTTGACTTTTGTTCTTCTCATGGATGGCCGTCTTTTGGCGGTTTCGCTAAAACATCGACCAATTCTCTGTTCTACACAAAACGGGTCGGTGGTGTTGTGTTTGGCCACGGAATGAATCAACCAACAGCTTGTCTTGTCTCGTCTTATTCTGTTCCTTTAGGAGTAGTACTTTCAACTTACAAGCTCCACTTTCTCTCCAGTCTATCTGCATGTCTCTGCCGTCGCCGCATTAAATCCTCGACTACTGTTTTTAGGCTTGAATGTTTTTTTTTTTTTTTTTTTTTTTTTTTTTGCCTGGGCTGCTTCTTGCAGGGCAATGATGTCAGTTAGCAGCAAGCCAGGCTCTGTCGTCCCATGCCTCCCGGCCTGGCCTTGTCTGCATATCTGGCCGTTCTTGTGTTCTTGCAGGTCTTTAGCGAGCAAAGTGAGTACGTCAACAAGCAATATAAATAGATGTTTGTCGACATTTCTCTCTGCGTAGTCTTGCCCGCACAATCTGTAATTCCATATTCCAGTTCTGTCGTATTTCCCACATATTTTGCTCCCTCGTGTCTCTGCTAATACGAAGCAGCCGAGCTAAGCTAAAGCTATACGAGCAAGTAGAAGGTTGTCTCGCCACCACCAATGGTTGCGATTTAGTGCTTCAAGGGCAACTTTTGTTGTCTCTCGCTGCTGCACAAAAGAAAGCAACAAATGAGCTAACATGCATGTAAGCAAGTCATACGAGACGAGTCAACCAGCAGCTACTTGCTGTGTACTACACGGCAAACAACAAAAAAAATTAAAACGCTTCTCAAGGGATACCAAAAGCTGGAATAAAAGTTTTCAACAAACGCCCTTTAGAGGACTCCGAATTTCAATATGGAGGGACTCGTATGAAGGACTCAAGGCATTATATTGGTACAATATCAACTTTGAAGGGATAACTTGCTGCTGTTTGGTTTGTCGACTCTTCTCTTTCTTTCTCATCTAAATCCAACAAGTTCCCCTACGCCTCGTGCATATTTAAATTAACGTGGCTTCCAAGCCTTATCCCCGAGCACAAACAGCCTCTTTCAGGGAGAGAATAAAGAAAGCTGCTTTGCTCTGATATACCCTTCTTTATCGCCCACAGGCTCGTGATTACTTTTTCTCTCTTTGCTTCTGTCCTATAACGCAACGTCGAGACTGCGGCACAGCAAGAAAAAAAAAACATTTGTTTGCCTTTTTTGCTCGTTCAGTTCTTGTTCTTGGTGTTCATTATTTCGTCCAGCCTTGACGTCCTGCTCCTGTCGCCCAGGTCGGCCTTCTTTTTGCGTTATCGTGCGAAATAATCTGTATGGAACGAAAGTGCAATACTCAAAACGATGCATGACGTTTTATGGTCGATTTTCATTTGTATCTTATCGTGCCTTTGAGTAACATTGAGAAAGCTCCTTACCTGGTTGGCTTGGCTTGTACAAAACTGTGTATAAGACAGTGCCTTTGTCTTGTCTCTGTCTTGCGACCTTTTTCTTTTCTTTCTCACGCTTCTACGTTTTGGTTTTTATTCCTTTCCATTTTCTTATAATTTCTTCTTCCAAGCCTGCTTGGATCAAAGTTCTTTTCTCTCTGTTAAATTCTTTTTTTTTTGTTTCAGCTGGTCTTGCATTTTGCTTTTTCTTGGCCCTGATTCCCGCGCCGAAGTCTGTAGACTCATGTTACGGCCGATATAAAGCAAGGGCATATAGTGGCCTTTTCTTTTTCTTTTTTTGCCTCCTGTACTTTTTAATAGTAACAAGAGAGAAATCAGGCCCGGTCCTCAAGAACGGGAATAAAGTCATAAAGGCAAGGAATTGCGAGTCTAGTGGCGGCGGCAGTGCCTGAATGGCTGCCTCAAACAGCCCGCTTGGTTTGCCTTGGATGCAGATCGATAGCATAAGCTACTGGTAGAGGCAAAGCAGAAGCTATTGGTAGAGGCAAAGCAGAAGCTACTGGTAGAGGCAAAGCAGATCAACTCAAAATGGTGTGGCTGTAGTCTTCATCTGTGGCTTCTATCGGTGTTTTGTGGCTCCGATGTTTAGGCTAATGAAGTTGCCTTGACGCTGAATACAGAGTCTTTTGGAAAGACTTTGTAATACGTTATAAGTAGTAAAAGCCCTGATTTCAGCCCTTGAGTCACCTTCTGTCTTCTTCCATGATTTTCGTGGTTCTCACGGCTGAAGCCCTGGGGTGGGGCCCAACTTTAAGGGTTTCGGTCTTTGTCTCCACTCTTTTCAGCGGCTCTTTTCTAGTAGCCGACCCCGGCCCTTGTTTTACTTTACTTTACTTGCCATAGGATAGGCCTACGAGCCTTTTCGTCATTGATCAGAAGCCTCAAAATGCTTCACTTTACGATGAAAAATATTTTGTACTGTGAGATTCCATTCCTCGTTTATCCCTCTATTTCGATACATGTTATGTTTTGTCTCGGGACAAAACAATAACAAACAACTTGGGAATCAAGCTTAGCTGAATAAACTTGCAGTAGCGGTTTCATCAACTCGAGGCGATTTAACTTTCTCTCAGCTGTAGCATTTAGAATTTAGACAAATGGAACAGGACAAGCCAAGAAAGCCTACTCATTTCTCTTGTTCATTTACTTACACCTTGCACTATTACTACTAGTTCCAGAGCCCTTCAGCTGGCCAGGCATGTGGCAACTTGACTTACTTAAATACTCAAGTACTACTTACTTAATCATCATCTACCATCCAGTGTTGTGCTGCACTTGCGGCATACGACAAAGTACTTACTTTGTTCGAACGGCACCGGCGTCGCCCCTTTAATCTCACCCCTGCATAGATGCAGATAGTGTACTTGCACATTACTAGAGCTCAACGTCGTGTAAAAATGGAAGAACGAAGCACAAAGAAAAGAGCAAAGTTTAATAGCTCTCTCAAGTACAAGTACAAAACAGTCTAGTTTCCAAGCTACGAGTACTAGCATCTAGTTCATTGTCACCATTCACTTGGCTCGGGTCAATTTGCGGGTCAACTCTTCTCGACGGGCGCCCAAACAAACATGGTCCACCCTAGTAACTACTGGAATGCAGTTCGTTTTTTCTGATTTATTTCTTCGTCTGTAAAATTTAGCTTTGCTTTTTACACCTGAAGGGGGATCAAGTTGGAGCTTTTCTCGGTCTAGCTTTGCAGCTAAGCAGATTAGCGGTTCTCGGTTTGAAACGAATCCTCAGAAGTCCTGTGTGAGCCGCTTCACAGCAAACTCCCAACTGAGTATAAACCCAGTCAACGTTACCATGAAGACGACAGACAAGATTGAGCAAGGGCATTTGCTTTGGAGTGGCATTTTCCACTGCGACTTTGGGCTCATCGGCCAACAATGAAGAAGAAAATAAATCTTGCTTGGGAGACTTCTCGCTTCTTTTACCAAACGAGGCCGATTTGCTACTTGGGTGTCGCTGCATTACTGCGTATGCCGGACGAGCTACATTTATACCTAGATTTATTGCACTTAACCCCACTGTAAGCCGCCATTTTTAGTGAGATCTGTAGGCTCTGTAGTGGGCTCTGTAGATTCTGTAGTGGGCTCTGTAGATTCTGTAGTGGGCTCTGTAGATTCTGTAGTGGGCTCTGTAGATTCTGTGGTGGGTTCTGTAGTTTCTGTAGTGGGTTCTGTAGGGGATACAGTGGCATGCCAAAGGGCAAGCCAGCGGAACAGCGAAGATTATCCACCACATCCTAAAGAGAAACAGAAGAAGGTGGTGCTTAGAACTTCGACCGCAAACTTCGTCATGCCAACTTTGAAGTTACTGCTGCCGCTGTTGCAGCCCGCTCAGGGTGGGAGATTGCTGTTCTCAGATTAAATTGAGAGACGGTGGCTCAAACACTTTACATGAAGCAGCAGGGCTCCATGGCAGATTCAGTGCAGTGCAGTGAATGGCATGTTTAGTAGCTCTAGTAGTATTTGGTGTGAGTTTCATACAATCATCATGAAACAATGAAAATTCGCAACTATAATCTCAAGCACAAATACTCGTCCCTCGTTGACGTTGGTAGGGTTAATCACATGCAAGGGTTAACGACGGCCCCCTTTTGATTGGCCAGGGTCCCTTCAAGGGCCGCCCTTTTTCTTTTAACCCAAAACAAACAATTGACATCGCAGACGGTATCAAGTCGACGATTTCAGAAATGATGAAATGAAACAAAAAATCATGTCTTTTTGAGCGTTTTCGAGGTCAAAGCCAAGTGTGCCATTTTTGTCTCTCTTTTTCTTTTCTCACCCTCACATTTCTTTCTTCTTCTTTCTTCATCTGATTTCCTTTAGCTTCAACTTATAGCCTTTGTCGCACAAGTCTTGAATTCTTTTGTTCTTATTCGTCCATTGCCCCTTATCAGCAAGAGCTTCCTTATCAGTGCTCTCCGCCTTGTTGTTGTGTATTGTCGTCATCACACGTCAAATCGCAAGCTCCGATTTCCGCGCATTTTTCTCTCTTGACTCGACGCTTTTGTTTATTCATTCACTCACTCGCTTTTCCGTTCCCTTACTCGTTTATTTTCCTACCCCCAACGCATTTACGCTGGCGGAAGTCTCCCTCCCATTTTCTTTATATATATATATATGTATATACAGCCTATATAGCTACATAGTTTGCTAGTCATGAAGTCGGAATCCTCTGAATCATGGGGCCTCCTCCCCGCCCCGGCCCACGCCCCGCGCAAATCAGGCCCCGCCTCCGGCATTCCCCTCCCGGTCACCACGCCGTCGCCGCGCGCTGTTTCGCGGTCCACCGCTGCGCTCTTTGCACTGCTCGGCTTCATCACCCTGACCACCATGTTCCACCGCATGCTGGCGATATCGCCGTGCGCTGAGCCTGGCAGGTCGCGCTGCTACCGCGGCTACGCCAGCGACTGGTCGTTTGACGGCGCCGCCACCACGCACGCCGCCTGGATGGCGCGCCTCCCCGATGCCACCAACCTGTCCAGCCTGTCCATTCCCGGCAGCCACGATACCATGACGTACACCATCGACGACGTGCGCCTGCAGTGTCAGAACCAGAACCTCTCGACCCAGCTCCGCGCTGGCGTGCGATACATTGACGCGCGGACGCGTCTGCACGGCGACACGCTCGCCATCTACCACGCCTTCAAACCGACCGGCCACACATTTGCCAACGTGATCAACACCGTGTTCGACTTCCTCGACGCGAACCCCTCAGAAACCGTCATTGTGCGCGTCAAGGAAGAAGGCCCGCGGCTCGGCAACGGCACCGTCAGCTTTGAAGAAGCCTTCAACCAGCTGCGCCTGCACTCGGCCGACCTGGCGCCGCGCTTCACCAAGCACCTGTACCTGCCCAAGCCGCTGGCCCCGCTGCCCACGCTCGGCCAGCTACGCGGCAAGATTCTGCTGTTGCAGGAATTCCGCAGCGTGCTCGGCGACTACGGCGTGCGCTGGAAGTCGACGCAGATGGTGCTCGAGGACCTGTGGATCATCCCGTCGCCGGCCCATCTAGGCATGAAGTGGGACGCCATCCGCACCGCGCTGGAGCGGGCGAGCGCCGAGCCTGAGGATAACGTGGCGCTGTATCTTTCGCACTTGAGCGCATCTGTCGGCGTGTTGCCGATTGAGGCGGCCGCCGGGCCGAGAGATGGAAGAGTCGTCGGCATGAATGATCGCACCGGCATTTGGCTTGGCACTCAGGAAAAGGCGCGGCGCGGCGTGGTGATTATTGATTTCCCGGGGCAGCCGCTGCTGGATGCCGTGATTGCGCAGAATGAGCCGTTGATGGCTTAGGCTATGAGGCCACCAACTTAGAATAGGCTTTCAGGTGTCTGCCAGCCATTTTAGAATTGGCTTTCAAGTGCCAACCAACCATTTAGAGCATCATGATTTGTTTTTTTTTTTTTTCACTATTTCCTTGCTTCATCATTTTTTTTTATAGATACTCAGACCGTTCAATTTGATTTAATTTGCATATCCGCATCCATTTGCCTGAAAAAAAAATAAAACAAAAAAAAATTCCTAAATCACAAGTTACCATACATCAAAACATGACCATATAACGCCTTGTCCAACCATTGACAAATCACTTGAGCGAATTTACCGGGCTGTTATCCCGACTCCGCCCCTCAAACGCATCCACCATTGCCCGCACCCGGCTCTTGGGCTTCTCCATGCGCACCATTTCCGCTGTGCGCAGCTCCGTCGAGTATCTCATTACACTCGACGTATCACTTGCATCCATAAACGGACTTCGCCCACGCGCCACTAGCGGCGAAAAGCTGCGCGTGGCCGACTGCCTAAGCCGGTCATCCGACGCTCCGCCGCGCAGTGCCGCTGCCGCCGGCCGACTGCTGCTGCCGCTTGCAAAACGGATCCCGCTGGGCCGCCGGTACCGCGTCGACGCACCAAAGTCGCCCATCTCGCTCTCCGTATCACCCACGCCGCTGATATCGCCAGCATTACTGACAAGAGACGCCTCCTCGCCGTCTTCCGGGTTGACCACCACAACCTCTTCTTCACGGTCGAATTCGGCGTCACCCGCGTCGTGGCGCTCATCCGGCACCGTGTACATGACTTGTACTAGTCGTTGCTCCACCGCCTGTTCATCTGTGACCCATTCGTTTTCACCATCCACTCCGCCGCGCAAATGCGCCGGCATGTCTTTCCACGCCTGCCGACCACGCTTGCGGGGAAGCACTGCGCCGTTGGCACCCGCTGGCCGGGGCATGCCCGTGATACGTTGGTCGTAGTCGTTGCCGGCAAGGAAGCCATCGGCGGGCCCGTCACGTGTCGGCGAGTAGCCGTCGCCCTGAATCATGGTAGAGTTGTTGGATTCCGTACGCCCGCTAAACACGCGACGCAGACTGCCGAGCCAACTATGGCGCGGCTGAGACTTGCTGAGGCTGCCGGGAATGTCGTCTTCATAGTACTGTTCGTTGTTGGGAACCTGGTTGTACGCTTGACCACCAGATCCGTACGCCGCCGTTGGCGTGTTAAGCTCTTCGAGCGAGACACCAACAGCGTTTGATCTGGCAGTGTTGTACGACGGAGTGCTGCTCGAAGAGTTGGGCCGGCCTTCGACAGCAGCCAGCGCATTGCGAATCTCGGCAGAGCCAGCTTTGCCACGCTCCAGACGAGCGAGAAGATCCTCACGGCCGTCAATGTCCTGAATCCAGTCGCTCACTTCACGGTCACGGGGGCTCAGAGGGGGCACCACAGGGTTAAGCGGCATCCCGGACAACTGAATCGTCGGCTTCGGCTTGCGCGGCGCAATCGGGGTACGCTCAAGCTCTGATTCTGACTCGGTGGCATCGTCCATCGGCGGCGGCTGGTGAATGTTGGCCATGTTGGGCATCTTGTTCATGTGGCTGGTGCGAGGGCGATCGTACGCCGTATCTTCGACTTCGGTCTCGTATATCGGGTGGATCGGATCGTTGGCAGTAGCCGGCATGTAACCGCCGCGAGAGCTACCCGGTCGGTTATGCGAGCCCCCAGCCATGGGCCGGGGAAGTTGCATGCTCTGTCTGCCCTCGATTGGGCTTCCGGCATTGTCGTCGTTTTTCTTACGAAGGACCTCATAGGCCGAATCGTGTGTAGCGGCGCGCGCCTGGACGTAGCTTGGATCGGGACGCGTAAACCAAGAAGAGGCGCCTCCGCGCTGCGCCATTTCCCCTCCGGCAGCTGTGTGCAAGAAATGCGATTCATCTTGAGCCAGTGCGCGGATAGTATCGTCACGCGATTTCTTAGAACGGCGACGACGGTACAAGCAAAAGCCAATGGCAATCAGAATAAGTACGAGAGGAATACCAATGCCCAGGCCAAGACCAACTGCAAGATTGCGCAAGCCGCTGCTATGAGTGGCAGCGGCAGCCGAGGTACTATCGGCCGTGTTGGTGGTGCCAGAGGCAGAGTTCGTGCTGGTCGCGGTGCTGGCAGGCGCATTGGGGTTAGTGTACGAATCGGACCACTCGCCGCTTGTTATATTGTAAAACATGGAGCTACCCGACACGGAGCGCTTAGTGGAAGAGCTAATGTCGTATCCTCCGTACACCATGAGCACGTTTCCAGGAAGAACCGTTGCACCATGGCCATAGATACCACTGCCCGACGGCTGGTTCTTGGGAACTGTCCACTTCCAGCCCTTGTCCGAATCACTCATCTCTAGAATCACAAGCTGCGGATCAGCAGCACGCGTGATTTGGCCAACCCAGCCGCCCATGAGCACCAGCGACGTGCCATCATTACCCAACACGGTAGAATGGCCAGAGCGACTTGAGATGCTCTTGTAGTTGCTCGCAGAAACAAACGACCACGTCTCGTCGGGCAGTCTCCACCGCGCAACGGAGCTCATATTAACAAAGGCTGAGTTGGTGTGGCCGCCAATCATGACGTAGTCTACCTGTTGCGACACGCTAGAGGCCTTGCTTGCAATAGCCGGCGTGGTCGCAGTCCAGGTGAACCCGGCCGCTGCCACAGGGGTATTGGGCAGGATCAGTCCGCTGGCATTGTAGTTGGAGCTGGCCGACATGGAGTTGGTCGACAGCCGAATCATGTGGCTTGTATAATCTGAGGACGACTGCCAAGCCCAGACGCTGGTGCTGGGTGTTCCGCACATGCCGCCAAAGGCGTAGACATTGGGCTCAATCTGGCTTTCGGGGTCAATGGTGCTGGCAAAGCCAATGGCTCCACCGAGCATGTACGGCGCATCGTCGGTACCGTTTGCTACCGTCTTGCGGTTCCATTGGCTCGTAGGAGCGTCGTATACCCATACGCTGCCGCCGCCGTCTTTGCAGTCGCCGGCGTACACGACCAGAGTCTCATTTGCAATGGTGGCGGCATATGTAGCAGTACCAGCGTCGCCAACAAAGGGCAGGGATTCGGTAATAGTTGTCCATGTCGGCGAGGTCGAGAGCGTGGTGGTCTTGGAAACGTTGAATGACGCAAACGAGTGGTCCTGCAGGGCGTAGACGGTATCGGAGAGGGTCAAAAGCGTGGTGGGCTTGTACGGCAGCGATTCGATGGCAGCAGCGGAGTTCACCATGAGGGCGGCGGCAGTGGCGGCAAGAACTGAGAGGGATCGGTGGTTCGTCAATGGGCGAGAGAATGCCATGACAGCAGTTGTAGAATGGCGCGCCATTCTATCACACTCGAATGAAGGAGCAAAAAGGGAGCGTGAAGCCCTATATCAGGATCAAAGGAAAGCAGCACAGCACAGACGGCGAGTAAATCGGGGGAATCACGAGTGCAGATAGACAAACAAAGCAGGCATGTTCCTCTTTCCGGCTCCGGGCTGTCCTTTTCCTGGTGCTTGTTGCGTTGGCCGAGTTGTGTGCGGCGACAGTCGTTTTGAGTCGAGATAAAGGGTGCTAGTTTTCCGAGAGATTGTAAATATATGCGCTATGTGTATGTATGGTGTCGGTATGGATGTGGAGTTGCAGCACAGAAGCTAGCACTGTAATAAGTAGTAGTAATAGTAGTAGTAGTAGTAGTAGTAGTGATATGCTTGTCTAGCCAGGGCGCGAACAACAACAAGGCGAGGCGAGGCAAGCAAAGCAGGACACGACAAGCGAAGAAAAAACGAACGACGAGAATCAGCGAGCAGGCAGGCAGAAGAAAAAAAAACAGAGAGGCAAGGTCGATCCACTGCTACTTTGGGTCAATCAATGAATAGACTTGGCCTGGCCTGCCAAACTTAGAAGCAAACAGCCCAGTGGAAAGCAAAAAAGACAAAACAGAAAACGAAGGACAACAAAAAAAAATGCCACCAAGGCCCCCCCTGTAGCTGTTGTGGTCCCAAGCTAAAAGATAAAAACAAAAAAAAAAAACGAGAGAGGGGCGCAAGAGGCTGAAGAGAGAGAGAAAGAGAGCGGCAGTTAAGCGATTATTAAGGCGTATTTTGGCGATGGATAGAGGGGAAGGAAAAGAGAGGAAAAGAAAAAAAAATAAAGGCGATAGATAGCTGGGGAAAAAAACTAAAAAGGTCAAAAAGGCAGGAAGTGAAAATTTGGGATTACCAATTAACAAAGAGAAAAGGAAAGCGCAGGGAAACAAAGTAAAGAATCCGGGAAGCCACAAACTGCAAAGTGAGCTCAGGCGTAAGCGCAAGAAGAAGTACTTAATTGCCAAGCTCCCAGAAAAAGCTAGAGCAAATAGCTGAGCTGAGCTTGTGCGTGCTTGCTTTGTTTGGAATTGGCGCCCGCGTTTTTTTTCTGTTCTTGTTTGTTATTTTCCGGGGGTCTTTTTATTTTTGTTTTATTTTATTTTTACAGGCTCCACTTCATAGTAGTATGTATACTTGATAGACAACAAGACAGAAGAAGAAGTCGGAGAGGGCCCCAAGCCAAGGGTCAGAATATATAAAACCGCAAGGAAGGCCGGCAAACAAAACAAGAGTAGAGATTTTGAAAGGAACAGGGGTACTTTCTTCTTCCCTTGTTGCTGTTTAACTTGGTGACGTGATTTGGATGGCTGTGACTTTTTACCAACCTTTTTTTTTTTTCTCTGCCCCGTTACCGTTAATGTATTAGCGTAATAGAAGCACAAACTAAAAAAGAAAAAAAAAAAAGAAATGCGCGACCCAGACATAAAAAGTCAAAAAAAAAACTTACTTTCAAAAAGGCGAGTAGCCACTCTTCTCGGCATTTAACAAACACAGACACTCAATGTCTTGGATGGGGCGAGAAATGAGGAAATGAATTTGATCTAGGTTAGGAAACTTGCATAGGGAACAGGAACAGGGACAGGGACAGGGACAAGTGAGTGCTCCTCACTTGTCAGTACTTCGTACTGATACACACCTAGTAGTAAACCCGACGAAATAAAACGCCTCAACGGATAGCCACGCATTCACCGGACAACCACAGCAGGAGAGTTACCCGTCATGTCCGTCGCCAAAGAAAAAGAATTTTTTTTGAACAGGTTGGAAAAATGGCTTGCACTGCACGTTGCAGCTTGTCTGACCTGAGAAGACCCGAAAAGCTCTCATATATTTTTTTGATTGTCAAAAAAACATGTAGATTAACATGTCAAGCTTTCACTTCACGTCACGTCTGCCAGGGCGCATTCCTAGCGATGAGTTGAACGGCTCTTTACCCAGTAAATCATTGGCGGTCAACGATCAACCATTCTCATGTCAATCTCTATCTCTCTATCTTTTAGTACTTGGTATGGATATCTCTCTCCTCTCTCTCTATTGACTCCGTATGAATCTCTCTCTCTCTCTCTCTCTCTCTCTCTCTCTCTCTCTCTCTCTCTCTCTCTTCCTTTTTCACTCACTTCACTCTTCTTGCCGTATTTTCATTATCCTGCGCCGTGCTATTGCACCACACAGCTATACTACTAGAAACACCAAATTGTCCCTCAACCAATCACATTGTCTTATGACTCGTTGTATAAGTCCGTTTGGCGCAGCGCCAAAAAAAAAGCGGACCCACTTCTTTAGTCAGGGGTTCAATTCTTGCGAGGGTTAATTCGCTGGTTAGGGTTTGGTGACCTCATTTGTTGGAGCTTAAACACGAGATGTTCGGTTTGTCGATTGAGTTATTTAGAATTCATTCGTTTTTGCAATGAGGGGAGAGACTCGAAAGATTCTCGCGCAAGCAGCCAAAGAGTTAAAGATTTTCCCCTTCCCTTTCTTCTCTCATTTTTGTCCGAACCAGCTAGCGAGGTAAGTTAAGCTGTACATCAAACACTTTACATTCGTACATCGCAAACTCAATCTCCATGGTTCTGAAACGACGAAACACAAAACAGAAGATGGATTGTTAATAGACTTTTTTCTTGGATACGTTCCAGAGAAGAACTCGCTGGGCTGATTATATATCAATCATCAAGATTGCATGTGCTAACATAAGAGAGATTTCGTTGGCCGTAGCTCGCAACGAAAGAGGTATTAAGAGTACAATAAAAAATAAAAATGGGTTATAGGAAACAACCTAGACGCAGACAATCCGTAGCCTGCAGCCAGTAATAAAGAAACGGGGTATATGAAAATTAGTAAAAGATCTTTTCGTCCCAGATAGGAGGACGAGACGACTCGGCGTCCCACTCGATTTTGCCCTTCTCCGTCAGTGTGGCACCCTCATCAGTCATGGGAATCACACCCTCGGTAGCAGCAATCTCGTGCTTCGAGACGCCCGCAACATCCTGGGGAATCCAGAGTAGCGGCACGTCATCATTGACCGCCGGCGGGTAGAACGACTTGGCCTCAACCTCGTCCGTGTAAGTTTGCATGGGTATCAGGTGAGGCGTCACCATGTTCTTGAAGTACTGGTAGTTGTCGTACTTCCACGGCATTAGGAAGCGCACCACGGCGTTGGCGCGCTTCGTCGACTTGAGCTCCTCAGGCGTGATGTTGGCCTGCTCAACGTCGCCGTCGTCGGCCAGCATCGACTGCGACTCCTGAGCCTGCAGCGTCTGTGGCAGCGAGTAAAGCAGCGGTTCCAGAGCAGACATGACTGTGATCTGGAACAGCACGGTAACGATCAGCAGCGCAATGCTGACTCCCATGGCAGGGAAGGCTTGCGCAACAGCGCAAAGACCAATGATGCAAACCTCGGCCAGGTAGATACCAACAAACAAGTGCTTCAGGGCACGCGGGTAGATGAGACCGCCCGTGTCAATGTTGGCGCTGGTGACAAACAGAATGTTGTAGCGGTAGGCCACGTAGAATAGACCAATACCGACGAAAGACCAGAACAGAATAAGCGGGGCAATCACCGAGTATGTAATGCTAATAATGGCAATGTTGGCGTACACGGGCAGCAGCTGACCAAACGACATACCGCTCAGCGTGGTCCACTTGAGGTACAAGGCACGAGGAGTGCCTGACAGGAAGCGGTAGAAGATCTGGAAGACGATGAAGCCGGTAGCCTGGGCGAGGGTGGTCGAGGCAATGGTCAGACCCTGAATGATAAAGTAATTGATGTAGAAGTTGGAAGCACGGGGCAACGCGTTCGACAAAATAGTCATCAGCGAGCCCGGGTTGTCGGCAAGCTCACCAACCAGCGACCAGGCCGATCCGGAAAGAGTGACAATCAGGAAAACCTGAACAACCTGGAAGGCAAAGTAGACGTTCTGAGTGAACAGCTCAATGCGCGACTGGGTCGGCTCACCAGAGAACTTGGCCATAATACGGATGACAACAGGAACGAGCGACATGAGAACGGCCAGAGCAATCGAAGGTAGCAGACCAGTGATGAAACCCATGACAACGGTGGGAACCTTGTTTAGGAACGACAGCCAGGGGAAACGCTCCATTAGGAAAGTGACCTGCGAGAAGGATGAGACAGCGGCAACGGGAATGGCCCAGAAGATAATCATGGCAGTCAAAAAGGCACCCACGGCGTAGCGGCGGGTGATTCTCTGCCACCAGGGCATACCCAGGTTGCTCCAGATAACATCATCGGGACGGACACCAATAACACTGGGAGTCATGGCAAGGACGTGGTGGTGAATCAGGCTTTGAGAAGCAGCCTCGGCATCAGCCAAAGAGTGAAATTCGATAAACGCAGCGCCAATGGGTTTGGTGGTACGGTTCTTGTAGGCCTCCTGGGCAGACTCAGCCTCTGGGATCAGCTTAGCCAGCTCCTCACGGCACCAGGGAATGCTGTCAACCTTTTTGCCAACCAGACCAAACTTGCCGAGACGGTGGTGGGGCCAGTCCTTGCGGGCAATGAGCCCATCGGCCAGGTTGCCGTTGGTGACCGACTCGCCGTTGGTGGCCGAAGCCGACTCGCCATTGACTATAGGCTTCTCGCCCTCGGAACTATCATTTTTTCCAGACTTGAGACCCTTGAGACGAGCCTTGTTGACGAGCTTCAAAAGCTTGACCTCAGACTTTTCTAGCTGCATAGCGACGTCGTTGCGCTTCTCGATAATCTCCTCGACCTCCTTGAAGTCGCGGACAACCCAAATGTTCTTGGCGGAATCACCAAAGACACCCTGCAGTTTCTCCTCGTCGCAGTACTTCTTAGGAACCGAAGTGAAGAGAACAGTGCGGGCCGAGATACGGGTAGCGTTCTGGGGCGACAGCAGGTAGGCCTGGCGCAGGTTGATGTAGTAGATGGATTCACGGAGAATTAGGAACATGACGAAGCCGTAAAAGACCCAAGCTATAAGGGCGTGGGCCAGATAGCGGTAACGGCCCTGCTTGTTGCTGGTGTCGATGTTGCTCATGGAGAGGATATCCAGCTGCTTCTGGTTGCCGCCGCCCGTGGCATTGACGGGGAACAAAACGGGCCAGGTCAGGAGGATACCGACAAAGCAAATGCCGGTGCAGACCTTGAGGAAACGGAGGAACAGGAAAGAATCGAGAGACTGTTGGCGGAGAACATAGGTATCGGGCATCTTCCAGAAGGAGGTAATCCAGTCCAGCCAGCCCGAGGGCAGAGCCGGGGTTCTTTCAAAGTCACGCAGACTGCCGAGATAGGTACGCGGCACATACCAGCGGCGCTGCGACTTGCGAAGGAAAAGGAAAAGAGCAATGTAGACGCCGGCGACAACGGCACCAGCGGTTAGGGTTGTGACGAAACCTGTGCAAGAGAAGGTCAGTTAGTTGGTGGGTGCTTATTTGGTGAGGGTTTGGATCAAATCAAATCCGAGGGTTTGTTCGTACCCTGCAGCGACGCCGGCTTTGTGCTATTGACGTCGTCTGAAGCCATGACGATTGAGGATTGCCACAGATCAGATTTGAAGCTGTAATTCTATTGTGGGAAGCCAAGAATAACAGGTATTTTAGCAAATAATTCGAAAGCCCTATCAAAAGGCCGATGATTGGTGAGGGACGGACAAAAGAAGACAGAAGGGAAAGAAAAAGGAAAAAAAAAAGTCTATTGAGGCATCCGGCAGAAGTGAGTAGAGGGAGGGGCCATGTATTAAATATGAAATATGAGCTTGTCACAGAGCCAAAGAACCAGGGATACAGAAAAAAAAATATGATTGGATTTAAAATAGGCGGATTGGGAACTGGGATAGGCAAAGGAGCAAAGGAAAAATAAGGAATGAAAGAAAATAGAGTAAAAAAAAAGAGGAAGAAGCGAAGCAGCTTCCTTGTTGCCAAAGTCTCAAGCACGGCAGAGTTTTCTTGTAGTATCTTTGTCTTGGGACATGCCTATAGTACTTGCACAAGGGACGATAAAATTGATTAAAGAGGCTAGAAAAATCAGAAAGAAAAAAAAAGGACTAGTATTAGGCGCAGCTGAGGCGCCTGTGACGCCAGATGGGATTGCCAAGGTAAGATAAAAGTGAAGCAAAAAAGCACGAGGTGAGCTTAAGGAACAAGTCAGAGCAAGACAACAAAACAGTTTTTGCTAAGTACATGGAAGTAAAAGCGGCTGGAACTAAAGGGAGCGGGCAGCAGGCACAGCACAGAATAGCACAGCACGCAGAACTGGATTGGAAAAAGCACAGGGCTAAAAAAAAAAAGGAGATAAGAATGAAGGAAAGAATGATGGAGGCAAAAGGCAACGCCTGTTCTACGCTGCGCGTGTTTGTTGTTTCCACCGCTTGTTTTCCTGGCTCTTTCTCTTCTTGTTCTCGCTCTTTCTTGTTCTCGCTCTTTCTCGTTCTCGCTCTTTCTCGTTCTCGCTCTTTCTACCTCTTACACGCAAGCGCCCGGGGAGAGACAAACGCCACAGTGCTTGATTCTCGACAGAGGGCAGGTGCGTAATAGTGTGTGTACTGTCAGCTGGCCCCGTTATCTCTTACTTACTTTTCAACAAGATCTGGGCTCAGAGTTGATCGACCGATAGTCCAGTAGCTCAGAGTCCCCTGTATCACTGCCATGTGCCACTTCTTCTTCTTGTCTCTCTCAACTTGTGGCCCGGCCGTTCTCTGTGATGGTTTTCTTGTTTTTATTTCCCAGAAACCTTGCTAAAAAAAAAAAAAAAAAACAGACGCTAGTTCAAGCGCTATCATTGGCAGCAAAAAACGCGACCCTAAAGAACCCGTCATAGAACTTCAAAGCCCCTACGAAGTACACTAAAGAAGCCTGGCTATACATTTCAATTTACACAGTACTAGTAGCGCTGAACCAGCTCAGCTGCTGCCGTTTTATACGTTTGCGGCTAAACCTAGAGGGGACTAGTCCCCCTGTTTTCCCTCTTTCCCCCTCTCTTTTCCTTTGCTGGTCTTTCTGGCTTTGTCTAGCTTGAACTTGAACTTGAACTGGCTTGGCTCCATTTAGCGTTATTTTGTGCTCCCTCCAGAATTCCAAACTTATTGTAAAAAAATAAAATTAAAAAAATAAAACATTAGTACCGCCATAAGAGTAAAATAAATAGTAATCAGCAAATAAACTTGCAGTGAACGCGCAAGCTGATTCACACTTTCAATTTCCAGGATCTGCACTAAACGCCTGACGCTAAAAAAAAAAAACCAGGCAAAGGAAAATAAATGTTTATTCTTCATACGGAGTAGTTCATGACCCTACCAAAAGGCTACCGCCTTAATATTCCACTATTCAACCTTTCTATGAACTACACCAAAGGCAAATGCCGAGCCTTTGGATCAATTGGCATTTCTTTTGCTTTCAGTTCACAGCGACCGACTAAAGTGAGTTGAGCATCTCGTCATCACCAGGCTTACTTTTGTACTATGCATATACTTGTACAGAGTTACATAGTATTTATGTCTTTTTACACAGTAGTATCTCCCGTGCCGTTGCCGAGCCTTTAGTGCCAGAGAGTCAGGCCAAAAGCAGCAAAGACAAGCATAAATGGCGCCGGGCATAAGATTACCTATTCTTGTTGACGTATCGCCAGTGGTTCATTTTTTTGCATGTTTTCATTCGCCACATGCGCCGCTTACTCTTTGTTGGATGGGCTAACTCTGTATTTTTCTCTCGTTGATACACCGACGAGACGAGAGAAAGAGAGAAAAAGAGAGAGATGGTCATGCTGGTCCCTGTCAGACTTGCACTGCGCTGCACTGCAACCCAACTCGCCAAACTTCGTGCAGCACCAGCCCAGCTGAAGCTGAACAGCTCGGTCCTAACCCTAATGTCAAGATGTACTTGTTTTCTCTTTCTTACCCTCCGTTTCCGCGCCTTTGCGTTGTCCTACGGTTAAAACTTGATTTAAGCGCTGGGCTCTCATAAAACCCCCAAATAAGCCGTCTTGCTAAGTTATCCATGGCCTGCGGCACAGTCAAGCAGTTGAAGCTGGGCCCTACCAACGTCTAACCCATGCTTTCTTTCCAAGGACCTTGTACAGTATATGTCGATCCCTCCAATCTCGCACATGTCAGTGGCCTGCGAGACAGACGTCTCCTCTCAAACAAATTAGTAGTGCTACTCGCAAACCGCTTCAAGAGAAAGAAATATCCCGACCTTGTTATTTTTTTTTCTGTACGTGCATTTCATCTTGTCTGCACAAGTATTCTCTTCCTTATGGTAGTTTGTCCTCGTATTCTCACCCGTCCAGCCATTCTATCAAGTATGCCTTTAAAAGGCATATATCACGCCTGTAATATAGCCCGACCCCGGCTAATTCAAGAGCCTCCTTTCACCAAAAACCCAAACCCAATTGTCACCCTGTGACGCAATTAAGACGACAGTCCACGGACTTTGGAGCTTGTGCTTTCCAGTGCAGCCCACCGCTGGCCAAAAACCACTTCTATGCACACTTGCCTACTAGTAGTAGTATTACACAGTAGTACTAGTACCAGCACCAGAACCTGTCGCTATGTATTTTTACCTACCTTCTAGAATCCACTGCATCTTGCTTCTTGAGTCAGAATTATCATAAATAGGCAAAAATACATGTAAAGACCTGATCGCATCCTTCAAAAATTTGCCCAGCTCGACATGTTCTTGAGGCTCGGCATATACGAAGAATCTAACCAACGCAGAATTGATTTTTTTTTAAAAACCTCCGGTGCATTACATTTTGTTGCCAGAGGAGTTGCGTATAATCGAGCGGCTCTTTCCTGTAAGACCTAATATTGTAGTTGGTCATAAATTTTGAACCAATTGTAAAGCCTTCTTGGGGCCATCGTCTTATGCAAATGCATATGCACATTTAAGGAGAATAACTAATCACCAAGAATTCGCAGATTTAAGTCGTGGGTATGTGATAACCCTAGTAATATATGCAAACCCTATAGAAACCATGTTGCACAAAGTGGATTACAATTGACACAAAAGTAATTTTAGAAGCTCATGGCGTCACTTGACTAGTTTCAACCAACTCTCACTCTTGATCGTAACTCAGTTTTATTTCATTACCGAAACACACGAGAATCACTCTCATTCTCTTATTTTTAAGCATCGGTAGCCTGTCACTCTTGATCTCAGCAAACCACAGTCTCGAGCACACCAGTATGTTCTTTGAGGACGTAACCGGAATCGTTTGCCCCTTCACAACCATAACCAGCTCCATGGCCAACAGTGTGTGCAACCTTTCCATTGACCTTGGGGCAGCTTTCATGTGGATTCTTGGGAACTTCGTAAACTTCGAGAGGCTTTGAAGTAATGCCGCTATGGGTTTTGATGCTGACAATAGCCACGTCGGCATCAAAAATTAGACAGTCGGGGTGCTACTTCGCTTCATTTGGGAAGCTCTTCTCTAGTGACTCAAACTTGGGTGCGTTTAGAAGTTTTTTTTGTCTTTTCCCATTTTTCTTCTCTGATTGAGGTTTTGAGCAGGTAGGCGCCAGCCGTCGGATACATATAGAAGACATGGGAAAAGAGCTTATCAATAATAATACTGCTGTTTTCCGTGCATACAAACCCAACCGCATTGAGGCGACGGGCCAAGACTTGTGCTGATTCGCTGGGTACATGAGCAGCGTTTTCGCCTGTGGGACGTCTCCAAAAGAGAGACCCAATGAAGAACTTTTCAACTAAGCCCAAAAGGGTAGAGTGGGATTTGACAACTTGTAAGCCGGCAAACCGGAGAGAAAACAGTAAACAATGGATTGTCGATAATGACGAAACAGAAAAAAGTGGCATCATGAAGAAAGCTTTCTCTTTTGAAAAAAAAAAGAAAAAAAAAACAGGTTGAGGGAGGGAAAAAGATTTCAGCCCAACCGTCCAAAGCACGTCATCATATTTATGGGGAATTACACAAACAGGAAACTGCCCGTAAAAAGTACGGTGGGGGTTAGGCTGTTACTTTCATGCTTGACGAGGAAAGCATGGAGAACTTGATACTAAGTAGTAGTAGTGTGTAGAAGTACCCAGTACTCTAGTCATACAAATGCACTAGTAGCTGCACTCAGAGTCGATCATAGTTTAGAGTAATAAAGTTGCAGTAAAGGATTTAAAGACATGTGCCAGTGACTTTACTTGGGATTGTAGCTTGTATATCTGGGGGCTGGAACTTATTGCCTTGGTTTCAAGAGCCTTAGCTTAGCACCGAGTTCCAGTCTCCAGTAAATCTCGACCGCCTTTTACTCCTTCAGGTAGTCAGCCCACCCCGACTTTTCCATACCAATCAGGCCTGCTCCCGTTGTCTCCTTCCATCCTCTCTGATCCCACGCACTCAAGCCACACAAATGACGCATCGTTGGCCGCCCATGCGGGCAATTCCACGGCTTATCCAACTCACCCATATGTCTCACCAGAGCTTCCATTTTCCCTTGCGTCAGCGCCTTGCCAATCATGACGCTGCTGCGGCACGCCCGCATTGCAAACATCTTGCGCACTTTTGCCGGCCGTGGCAACGCTGTGAGTTTCTTTGCAGCCTCGCCAAACGAGGTCGCGCGTGCCGCAAACGAAGAGAGCTTCCCGTCGGCTGCCGACAGCGACGATTGGCTGTCGCCCAGCAGCGAAATGAGCTCCTCGAGGTCGCTGAGTGTAAACGTTGTCTCGCGGCTGAGCGGCAGAGCAAGCAGTTGGCAGCGTGAGCCGACGGGCACGTCGCCGGATGTGTCGATGGCTACGATGAAGCCGTTTGCTTCCAGGGCCGGCTGGTTCTCGAGCACGATTTCTTCTTCGAGCGCCGTCAGGTCGAGCGTCTTGGGATTGACGAGGCGCTGCGACTGCACTATAGTGGTGGCCTGGAGACGCTCAAAGTTGTACTTTTCGTCGGTGGCGTGCTGGTCAATGATGAAGAGCTCGTCGTTGCGGACTTCGCTGCTGGGAGACTTGGCGTCGGGATTTACGGCGGGACGAACGGCAAGGATGAAACCGAGGTTGAACTGACCAACAATTTTCATATGGCCAAAGTCGCCTTTGGAAATCGCCAGCGAAAGCTTCTCTTCGGCATCGTCGGCCCCGAGATCATTGGCATTAGCATCGACATCGACATCGGCATTTTGTTTTTCAATGGCTGATTGGATAGAAGGAAGAGCCGACTGGAGAGCTGAGATGGACGCTCTGATGGTGTCTTCGGAAGTTCTGACTCTCTGTACCAGAGAGACGGTTGAGCCTCTTTTTGACGGCCTTTTCAAGGCATCAATCACGGAAACAGTCGCTTGGAAAACATCCGGCCGCGTTTCGACGGTCTCTTCTGACTCTTGTTCCATTGGCTCTGCATCCCGAATGTCGACATCGCCATCTGCGTCAACATCTGGTGGTTCGCCGGCATCGGTAGACGCCCTCTTTCTTCTTATGCCCCTGGGCACCGGGCTCTGCATTTCGATGTCCACATCCTCACCTCCAGCAGCAATTTCTTCTCCTTTATTTTCTGCTTCTTCTTCTCTTTCCTCCTCTTCGTCCTCCTCTCCGTCCTCACCCTCTTCATGCTGGAAATTCCTTGCAGTCTGAGCAGCAAACATCTGGGCTAATCTGCCCCCGAAGCTCGGTATACCACTTGACCGAGAAATAAGCTTCGAAGCTCCGGCGCTAGGCTTTGATTTCTTCAGAGGCGGTCCAATGTTCCTAGTGACTGTGCTATCGCCTATGCTAATAACGGCAACATCAGTGGGTCGTTTAAATGTTCTGGACACATAGCCTGATTGCGGTGGCTTTGAAGGATTACTTTGTTCCGGCTCCGGACTTTGCCGTACAAACATGTCATCTTCGCTATCGTGCCGCCCAGATTCAACATATCCACGACTCTTCTTGGCCTGATGGGCAAGCTGGGCGTGAAAATCCCGCACTTTTCTTGGCACGTTTGGGTCATGGATAACCTCTTCAATGTCCGAGTCAGACGATTCCGCTCTGGGCTCTTCTTCCTGCTGCTCCCTGAGAACTGAGCCGACAGAAAAAAGTTTCGCGGTACTTGCTGCATCTGAGACTTTTCGTTGGAACCTCGAAGCAAGTGACTCGTCGTTGGCGCCATGACTGACCGAGCGAATAGGACGGCGCCCGGCTGCTGCTGGCGATGATTCTGTCTCGCTATCATGAGTATCTGCCGTGCTGTATTCAATGTTGGAGCTGCTGCGTAAAGCCGATGGCAGCCGACTTGGGGTATCAAGATTCGAAAATGAGACGTGTGAGCTTTTCGAAGCTAGTGGAGAGCTGTAACTTGACAGAACCGGAGAGCTGGTCTTGCTACCGCTGGCAAAAGGCTTTTTACCCGACCAGAGCTGGGCCACTGGTACCGTGTAGTCTTGCTTGTTGAACAGCTCTGTAAGGGCCTCCTTGAGCCTTTCCAGCATCGAGCTCTGGTCGTGGAGCAAAATCGTGCGTTTATCAGGGCTCACATTGACGTCGTAGAGGTGCGTGTCCATCTGCATATCGGCCAGAATAAAGGGTGACTGAGAAGAATTGAAGGAGCGGTAGACTTCATTGAAAACTTTGGCAAACTGCGGAAGGCCGCAAGGTCGGCCATTGACGTAGAACATTTGACGATCTGGTGTTTGTCTTCCTTCACCATTAACTGGCTTGGATACGTGGCCTTTGATGTGGACTTTGTTTGTGGACTCGCCACTGGAGATACCGGTAACGAGACTCGATGTAGTGGGTTTCAGCTCCAAGACGAGATCCAGAGGAACCAAAGCAGTCATTGTCTTGGCTCCAAACACATTAATGATGTTGTCTTTAGTGCTGATGTTGCCCTTTGTCGAAAACATGACGACCCGCTTGCCTTTGTTTGGTTGCTGAGAAACCGTAAACTTGAGGTTTGTCTGGATGCACGCATACTGGTTGAGTAGCGAGATCAGTTTGTTCCACTCTCTCTTGATATTGCGTTCGAGCTCCTTGCGACGGACGGGCAGATTGTGGAAAATGTTTTCAACAATAACCGTTGTTCCTCTTTGGGCTGCTACCACCGACGTATCCTGTAGTGCACCAGAATGGTTGAACTGAAGCTTTGCGCCTTTGGGAACTTGGCCTGCCTGGCACGTGATGACTGAGACATTGCTGAGGGCGCAAAGAGAGGATACGGCCTCTCCACGGAAGCCAAAGGTCTGAAGGTTGGATAGATCGTCATAGCTTGATAGTTTTGAGGTATGGTGCTTGAGGCCTACACCAGCGTAGTTTTCGGGGCTGATACCGGACCCATTATCCTGGACTTCAATCAAATCCAGGCCTTGATTCTTAAAGCGAATGTCTGTGCACATGTTAGTAGGAGGGAGAACAGTCTGGCAGAGTTCAATGGCGTACCAATACTGGTGGCGCCGGCGTCGACGCTGTTCTCGATTAGCTCTTTCACCACTGAGCACAGATCGACAATCACTTGACCAGATTGAATTCTGTGGATCTGGAGTGAGTGTTAGTTGAACTGAGAAAGATAAATGAAAGAAAAAATGAGACTTACAGTTCCGGTATCGATGGCCTTGATGGTAGCCATGATATAGAGTTAGCAACGGTGAGATATGACGTAATGAGAGCTGTTTCTGCTTGGAAATGGAGTGATTTGAGCAGAGTATTGGAATTATGAAAATAAGAAGTATGTAATAAAGTAAATGTATAGAGGAAAACACTAGATTGAAACTGAAATGAAGCTATTCAGAGAAGATGATAATGGGGCTCCGAGTGGTACTTTGTCTTGAGCTAGCAGTCAAAAACAGAATCTTGGTAAAAGTGAGTAAACCCGCCCCGATTGGCTCAAAGCCAAAAACGCGACGCGACTCTGCCTGCTAAGCGGTCGCGTTAAGTGGAATCGGTGGCCAAGGATAGGACCCAAGACCCACTTTCGCAACCAACCTAACCCTTAACCGGCTTGCCTTTTTGACAAAAGAAAGCTTGCCGCTGCAGCGGCAACTTCCTTTTCTGGATTATAAAAGAAGCTCCAAACGGCAACTTCTTTTGCCATATTCCGGTAGCTGCTCTGCTCTCCGCATACGGATACGGTATTCCACTCGGCGCTAGCTGCAGCTTCCGAGTATAAATATAGCGGTGTGGCCCTTTTCTTGCTAGTGGTTCTTTCTTTCTGTCCTCATTTTGCTACCTTGAACAAATTTGAATATCATTGAACAGCAGCTTGCTTGCTTACCCCTGTCGATTTCCACCAAAGCTCCACATCACCCTCTTTGGCTTCCATCGGCTTCTTTACTTTAAACACGCAACGCTGTTAAGTTAGCTGCCCCATCTAATTCTTTAGGTGTTCTTTTTCCACTAGACTATATATTCAACCCACCTCCCTCTTCTCTCTACTTCTTTTAACTGACCAAACCACTTTTGTCAACACTTTGTCTCGCCTTTGCATTGTTTGGCCTCTGTTTGCTGTGAGGCACCCGTTTCATAACAAACAAATACTTTAGTCATACATTTCCGTCGAGTTGTGACCGGTACGTCCACGCCCTTCATCCCATTAAACACATCACAACGCCGCCATACACCGCAATGCGCTCTAGCCTTGCAAGCCAAGCATTCAATTGAAAGGTCGCGGCATTTGTCATTACTTCTACCGAGAGTTTAACTTGGAATTGAGTGTATTTTGTTCTTCGTCCATCCATCGCATCACCTGCAGGGGCTTAATTACTGCTACCGCAAACAGGGCCATTGTCTCTCGTCTCGTCTCGTCTCGTCTCGGCTACTTGCTTGCTGCGGCTGTCAACCTTTACCTTTCCGTTGCTTCCCACCCGTCAATTGATTAATCCAATCCAACTCTATTTACACCTGCTTGCTACCCTGTGATCTCCATGCTTGATCTCATCAACTAACGCATTATTTTTTTTCTCGGTCACAGTGGGGTTCTTTAATAACCCCCCATTTCTCGAGTCCCTCTGCTTCCGTCTCGGTTTAGCCCACTTGAACACCTGTCTCGTGTACTCTTTTTCGACTACACGATCCGATTAAAATGTCTTCTCCTACTGTTGCCGAAGCTCATAACGCGGAGATCTCTGCTGCCGACGCTATGAAGCAGCTGCACGAGGCTCATACTGTCACGGTTGAGGATGCCATTGACGAGTACCTTCCCACCGTCAAGCCTTCCAAGAAGGGTATTGACCTGGGCTCGCACGAGGCCTTCCCCGAACTTGGTACTGGCGCTGCCAAGAGCGTTGCTCTCCCTACTTGGGGTAGCGGCTCCAAGTCGGCTGCTGGCGAGAACGACCCGGCCATTCCCTCGCGCCCCGCTGTGCCTTCGGTCACGATTCCTGGACGCAAGGTCGAGTCTATCACTGTGCAGCCCCAGGATGTCATGCCCCGCGACAAGCTCCGTCGCCCTATTCCCGATGTTATCAAGGACATTAACCGAAAGTCGCGTGCCAACATCACCATGTCGACCATGGCTGGTGGCAAGGTCCGCTTCGACGCCACTGGCCCCCAGGATGTGGCCCAGCAGGCTCTGAAGGACCTGGTCGAGCAGATTGGCACCAAGGTACGTCGCATGAAAATGTATATTGGGCTTCACGACTAACTCCTTGCTTTAGAAAACGGTGACCATCCCCATTCCCCAGGCCGTTCGCGCCTTCATCATCGGTAGACAGGGTTCTACCATCAAGGCTCTTGAGGAGAAGACTGGTGCTCGCATCACCTTCCCCAAGGCCAGTGAAGTCCCCGTTGTCAGCAACGAAGAGGATGCTGAGATCAACGTTACCATCGAGGGTAACACTGTCTCGGCTGCTCTTGCCCAGAGCGAGATCCTGAAGATCGTCAAGGAGCGCGGCGCCAACTCTAGCACCAAGGTCCGCGGTATTCCTGCTCAGTTCTACCCCTTCATTGCGGGTCCCAGCAACGCCCACGCCGAGGCGCTGGAGAAGGCTCACGGCATCCAGGTCCGTGTCCCTTCGCTGAGCGCTGCCGCTCTGTCTGCTTCTAGCGACTTCGACACTGCCCCCGAGGACGCTCCTATTGTCCTTGTTGGCGATCGTGCCTCGGTCCTTCAGGCAAAGGCTGCCATCGAGAAGCGTGCTGCTGAGCTCCACCAGCAGCTGAAGCTGCACCAGTGCCCCATCGAGCGTGGCCGTCAGCTGTTCATCTTTGGCGGTCGTGGCGTCTCCCTGGATGATTTCTTCGCCGAGACCAACTGCTCGGTCCTCCCCTCGTCAGTCGACGATGATGATATCGTCACAATTATTGGTCCCGCCCACGCTCTGGCCGAGGCTACCCGCAAGTTCGAGGAGCTGGCTATGAATGTTCAGTGCTCGACCATTGACATCACGCGCATCTACCGTGATGCTCCCAACGGCCCTGCTGTCCACGCTCGGAACGTGACTCGTTACCTGAAGCAAAAGAAGGAGATTGAGAGACTCCAGAGACTGTACGATGCGTACATTGACGCACCCCTCTCCGAACACGGTGTCATGCCGTGGCAGCTGTACATCAGCAACCCCCAGAACATCATTCCTGCTCGTAGCGAGGTTACCAGCATCATGAGCAGCCACCCTCCCAGCAGAATGCGTACCCTGGACGTGGATTCATTCTTCTACAACCACCTGCGCAAAAACGTCAGCAGCCGTGTTCGTGAGGACTATGGTGTTTACATGGTTGTTCCTGAGCCTGCGGAGAAGAAGGAGCCCGTTGTCCTGGTCTTTGAGTCCAAGGGTCCCGTTGAGGTTCCTTTTCAGGCTCCTCGCACTGTCCCCACTGCTGCCGAGGTGGCTGAGTTTAAGGCTGCCCTGAACCTTGCCCAGGGGTATGTTCAGGATCTCGTCTCAAAGCAGGAGAAGATTAGCACCGTGGCTATGGAAATTCCTGTTAAGTTCCATGATCGCCTCCGTCGCTTCATCAAGAAGGAGCAGGAGAAGGTTCCCGAGGACACCTTCCCCGTTCGTGTTTCTTCGGCTGGCCTTCGTGTCATCCTTCGTGGCCCCGCCAGCGCCGTTGCTTCCATGAGCTCCAAGGTCGAGAAGTTTATTGAGCAGGAGATCAAGGATGATCTGGAGCGCGGCTTCACGCTGTCGTTTGATTTCCCCCAGAAGTTTGCCAACCACCTAATTGGTAAGGGCGGTTCCAACATTCGCGAGCTCCGCGACCGCTTCGATGTTGAGATTCAGGTCCAGGATGGCCAGGTTGAGCTCAAGGGCCCCAAGGCCAAGGCTGAGACCGCTAAGTCTCACATCATGTCTCTGGCTCGCACGCTGGCTGACGAGACCACTCACGTGCTCAAGATTGATCCCAAGTTCCACCGTGAGCTCATTGGTGCCCAGGGCTCGACTATCAACCGCCTGCAGACCCGCTACAAGGTTCTCATCTTCTTCCCCCGTGTCGCCAAGGCTTCGGCCTCGGAGACTGGCAGCGAGGATGGCTCGAGTGATGACGGCAAGCCGCGCCGCCAGCAGGGCGCTGACGAAGTCATCATTCGTGGTCCCAAGAAGGGCGCTGACGAGGCTCGTGACGAAATTTTCTCTCTGTTCCAGTACCTGAAGGAGAACTCGTTTGTCTCGACCATTGTGGTCAAGCAGAAGCAGGTGCCCTCCATTATTGGCCAGGGTGGTGCTGCGCTCGACCAGCTGCGTCAGACCACTGGTGCTAGAATTGATATCCCGGGCAACCGTGATACTGAGGAGGTTGAGATTCAGCTGAAGGGTACCAAGGCCCAGGTCCAGGCTGCCGAGAAGCTTCTCAAGGAGCAGCGTGCCGTCTATGAGGACACTGTTGTTAAGACGCTGGATGTCGACCGCAAGCACCACAAGGCCCTGATTGGTGCCGGTGGTCTTGGCATTCGCGACCTTGTCCAGGAGGCCGGTGGCTCGGTTGAGCGCCGCGATCTTGCTCGCACCATCCAGTTCCCCAAGCAGGAGACTGACGGCAACACCATCAAGCTGGAGGGCCGCACTGATGTGGTGGAGAAGCTGATTGTTGCCATCACTGCCAAGATCACCGAGTGGGATTCTCAGGTCAGCGACGCTATTGACGTGCCCATTGACCAGCACCGCTCGCTCATTGGTCGTGGCGGTGATGTCAAGCGTGGCATCGAGTCCAAGTTCTCGGTTACCTTGGACATTCCCCGCCAGGGCGATGGCAAGACTGCCGTCAAGATCACTGGTCGCCCCGAGAATGTTGAGGAGGCCAAGGCCCACATTGCTGCCCTGGTCAAGGAGCAGGAGGGCGAGACCATTCAGATCCCGCGCAACCAGCACCACGCCATCTCCAACAACGGCCAGTTCTTCCGCCGTCTGCGCAACGACTTCAACGTGCGCGTCGACCACGCCGGTCAGGAGATCCCCGCCAAGCCCGAAACCACCCGCCAGACCGGCGGCGCCCTGCCGCTCATCACTGACGACGCTGAAGACACCGCCGCCAACGCGCACACCTGGACCACGGTGCAGACTGAGTCGACCGAGACGGGCGACATCCCGTGGGTCCTGCGCGGCTCGCCCGAAAACATTGAAAAGGCCAAGAAGGCTATCCAGGCGGCCCTGTCCCAGTCCAAGGGCACCACCACCACGGCCTTTATGACGCTGCCCGACACCAAGAACTACCGCTTCATTATTGGCCCCGGCGGTTCCAAGGTCAAGGCTATCCGCAACCAGAGCAACTGCAAGATTAACGTGCCGCAGCCCAACGCTGAGGACCAGGCCATTGAGATTGTCGGCTCTGATTCGGGTGTCGAGAAGGCGCGTGACCTGATTCTGGCCGCTGTTGAGGAGGGTCTTGACCGCGAGTAAAGAAGGACTATATGTTGGGTTATCCGTTACACGTTCCTTGAGAGCGCTGTACAAGCTTTGTACGATGTTTTTCTTTTTGTTTATTTGCTGTTTTTTATGCATCATCACGGGGTTATTTGGTGTTTTGGGAAAGCTGGTGCTTTTTCTTTTTATGGCTTAAGAAAAAAAGAGAAGCCGAATTATACCAGTCTGTTGATTTAGCTAGTCCTTTGTTTTTTTTTTTTTGATTTGTTGGCATTGTACGAAAATTGTATGAAATAATAATATTTCCTCCTTAAAACTTCATGTCTTTTGGAAGAAGCGATGTACTTATACTGCGTAGTATATTTGATGTTAAGCAGCCTACAATGGCAAGATGCCAGTCAGTCACCTAAGTATTTTGTAACAAAAAAAATCTACACTGGCAAATGATGAGTTCTAAGTTTTATGTATTGGCCCAAAACAATGATATCGTGCATCATGAATAATAACGAAACCCCAATTGAACCGGCTCCAGCACTTTGGAGCAATCAACCCATAAATTTCCGCAAACAAACAAAACATGAGTCGTAACAAAGATATAAAAAAATGACAAAAAAATGAAACAAGGGCTCAACTGAGAGCGTAGAATGCAAACCAAAGACTTTGTCGCATCTTTGGGGGTTGGAAGAAACAAAACGTGGCAAGGGACCAATGTCAAGACTGGATGAAACACTTTTCCAATCCGTAACTTTTTGACTTGTCCGACAACGATGAAACATGCTTAGTAGCAAGTGTAACCACCGTCAATCAGGACATTGGAGCCCGTCATGAAGCTGGACGAGTCTGAAGCCAGGAAGACGCAGAGACCGTTGAGGTCATCGACGGCACCGAGACGAGCCTGAGGAGTAAGGCTCTTCCAGATCTTCTTCTGGGCATCCAAGGCGGGAACACGGTTCAGGGCAGTGTCCATGTAACCGGGGCTGATGCAGTTGACACGGATGCTGTGCTTGGCCCACTCAGCAGCCAGAGACTTTCCGAGCTGGACGACACCAGCCTTGGAAGCGTTGTAGCAGCACTGCTCCTGGGGGTAGTTGACAACAGTACCCGACATGGAGGCAACCAGAACAATGCTACCAGGCTTGCCGGCGGCCATCATGGCGCGACCGACCGACTGCGACATCAGGAACGAACCGTTGAGGTTGATGTCAATCAACCGACGGAACATGGCGGGGTCGTAGGTCTCGGCCTTGATGTTGGAGCTGTTTCCACTGTTAGTATACTTGGCATTTTGCAAATAAAATAAAGAAACTTACTCAGCGATACCGGCCGAGTTAACCAGCACGTCAGGAGCGCCAAACTTCTCAACAACCGCATCGACGGCGGCGTTGATGGCGGCACCGTCACGGACATCAACCTTGAAGAAGGTGACGGGCAGAGAGGTCTTGTTGTGGAGCTCCTCAGCAGCCTGGTCACCGAGCTCCTGGTTGGCATCAAACAGGATAATGGCGCGAGCACCAGCCTCAGCGCAGGCACGAGCCATGCTGTTACCCAGACCGCGGGCACCACTAAATTGTTTTGTTAGCACCAAGTTAAAAATTCACATGTCAATTGAATTGAATTCGGCTTACCCAGTGACAATGACGACCTTTCCCATCAGGGACATGGACTTCATGGTCTTGGGAAGAGAATCGTACTGCTCCTGAGACAGAGGAGTAACAGACTCATCCTCAGTGGGGGGAGCCGGGGTGCCGGTAGGGGCACCGGTGGCCTTCACGGGAATGGTGAAGTGGTCAGAAGAAGGAGCAGTGTTTCCCTTGGCGTCGGGAGCGTAGACCGACACAGGGACCTCCTTCTCCCGAATGGTCTCCTGCTTAGCACCAGTAGCCTTGAGGCTATAGGTCTTGCCAGCAGAGAAAGCACGGGCACCGATGGGGGCAGCAAAAGTCTGTACGGAAGGGCGAACGGCGCGGGTGGCCAGACGGGCCAGGTTGGCGGGAACAATCCGAGAAGCCATTTTACTGATAGTGTGACAAAGGTGTTAGTAGGGAAAAAGAGGCACCGCCAAAAAAGAAAAGGAGCACAAGGAAAAAAAGAAAGGAAGAGAGAGAGAGAGAGAGAGAGAGAGAGAGAAATTGAGGATGAAGACGAAGGAAAGAGAAAGGGCCTGGAGATAGGAAGTAGACTAGCTTTATACCCAGCCGACAAATTATCTTTTAGGCTTTCTCAAAGCATTTGCTGAGGAACTTTTGGGGGCGTGTCTGTTTGCAAATGAGGGGATGGCCATAGAGCAGGACAGCAGAGAAAACAAACGGAGACTGCGAGTGTTTTCTCCCTATTTTCGCCGCCTTAGCTCAGAGAGACGGAACTGGTAATGGCGGTTTCTTCTGAGACCTAAAGCTAGAGCCACCGCCTCTAACAACAATGGCCATCAAAAGTGGGATGTGGAATAGTAACCCTCTAGTAGCTAGGTTAGGCTAGGCCAGATCCCAGGGGCGATGGGCCGGGATTTGGCACCAGTAAAACTGAGTCTAGGCTGCGGGACGGGGGCGTGAACAGACATGAAAGCAGCAGACAAACAGAACAGCAATAGCAATAGCACATAGGTACTACTTACAAAGGATGCAGCTTACAGGATTTGCTTATACTCGTGGTAGTGGGCGGGTTGGTAGGGGTGTTTGCGCAGAAATGCGGGGTGTGGTAATAGTCAAACGACGTCAACACGAAGAAGAAGACGGCAAAAATGTCGATCAAGAGACGTGAAAGCTGTTGATGAACGAAAAAGAACGGGGAAAATGAAAATCAGGGCACGCCAAAGGAAGCCGGGCCCCTCAATAGCAATGACAAACCGGCAAGCAGAAGCAAAAAGAATGCAAAGAGAAACGGATAGAGCGAAGCTTGCGGGAAAAGCGCCGAATTGAGGCAAAAAGGAAGTGGCAAAATGGATATCACCAAGACAAAAATAAAATAACGATTTTCACGCGAAGAAAATGACAGAAAGGAAAAGTGAAAATCCTGAGAAGGGGAAAGGAGTGATAGGCAGCCGCCTCTTTATAGCATTGCGCAAGCAACTCGCGCAGTTGGGTGAGTTGCTTTTTTTTTTTTTTTTTTTTTTTTTGGAAGCTGCCCGTATTGCGCCTATCTCTAGTAGTGGAAGCTGCACTGCCCAATCAGTGTAAGAAACAGCAACTGCGCCCATAACACAAAATGCAGCATTGTCTACGGAGTAATGTAAAACATGCCTTGTGTTTGTCTGCTAACTGTTGGTGTGGAGTATGCAAGTGGGTTTAGTACTTCGGAGGACACAGTTTGGCCCCGGCAAAAGCGAGGCCAAAAGTATTCTCATGGTGAAAACACGTAAAATACACATCATATTATGGCCGTGGCAACATCACATCTCTTGAGCGACAACAGCTCCGGGGTCTCCTCGCCCACACTTGATGAAAGAGCGGCTCAAGAGAACGTGGTGGCGGCGGCGGCGGCGTTGCTTGTATTGTGCCTGGAGTTTCTTTTCTCCATTCCAGAGGCTTGAGCCGCCAATTGGCGGATGCACTCACTTTGAGGGCAGTGTTACTTTTTTCTTGGACACAATATGCACTATCACATGGAGCGACGAGAGAAAATAATGGGCGGGCAAAAGCAGAGGGGGCATATTAGGAACAACGGGGAATAAAACGCCGGGCGATGAAGAGGTGAACTTGGAAGATAGGTGGCGAGGATCATTGTATGTAGGTAATAAGACACGGGCACTCACGAAAACAACTGAAAAGAAAATTGCCCAGAGCAGAGATTATTATGGGAAACAGAATTGAGCAATTAGTTGCAGGCAAATGCTGTTGGCTGGATTGAGAAATACAAAATCGGCGTGACATCAATGGTGGATATGCAGCTTTTATACTAATGCATTCAGTTGTTGCTAACAAATAAAATACGAACTTAATGGCCTTGATATCAAGTTTTGAAGGAAAGAAGTGTTTAACGTATATGGTAATGATAGAACACCTTATTGATAGCGGAGTTCGAAGCCAAGAGGAAGAAGTAATAGCAGAAATTGACTCCAAGAATCCATATTGAAACTACTCAATTAGGGAAATACAGACACGAAGTAAATAAAACTCTTTGTCGGGAACGGTCCATCTCCCTGCACTCTTGCCACTGGCGGCTAGGGAGAAGTGATCATGTGAGCAAAAGTTTTGCATCAGCAGCGTTACAAACAAGGCTGGCGGGGACGCTAGGCCTTGATTGCAAGCCGTATGAAATATTAGGGATGAAATGGGAAACTGCGGACAAACCATGTGTACGGAGTAGTGGTATGGTGTCGATACGGCTACTACAACTACTATATAGCGGTACTACTAGTATTAGTACTTGGCTTTCTTGGCCTGCTTTGCTGTGATTCTTGTTCTGGAGAGGTGCGTCTTCAGCCTGTTCCCTCAGATTCCTTCCTATGTGTAAGTATTTTCTCTTTTTTCTTTCTTTTTTTTTTTATTTTTTTTTATTTCTTCCAGCAGTATCTAGCGGACCTGGTGTGCTATAGCGTAAAGCGTTGTAAAATACAGAGCACTGAGCTTTTAAACCCTCAAATATGGCGGTGAAAACGAGCCTCTGTAGACGAGTTGATAGGGCGACCCCTTTGGGCAAATACTACTAGCCGCTTTGTCATATGTCTTGTCTTGTGTCCTGTGCCCACGTCGTGGAAGCCATTGAAGCTGCCACCCGTTTACTTTGCTTTAAGCTAAGTTGTCTTCTGTCGATGGTCTCCTCATTGACTGCGTGTTCATCAAGACAGCTCTGCGAAGTACTACTACTAGTACTAGTATTACTGAAACTTAATCCCGGAGTATCTACATTTGACATAAGCAAGCGAGGACCAGGAACTTTAAATTTTGCAGTTTTTTTTTTCTTTCTTTTTTTGTTGTCGGTATGTCTTAAAGAGGGCAAAGGCTAATTTTTAGGACTGTTGTTCGGAGCTTCAGTGGGCGGGTAGTTAACCATTCGGTGCTTACCGCTTCTTTCAAAGAGGTGAAGGATCATTATGAGCTCTAGGAGAAAGAAAGAAAACTGCCGCATAGAGATATAGTGGAAGCCGTACAGGACGCCGTAGAAGCGACAATTGGGCCCCAATTTCAGGGAAAGAACAAGGACACGCTTCGTTTACGAGAAAGCTAGCGGTCGACCCCTCTTTTTGGGCTGAGAAGGACCACCCATCAACGAACTTAACCTTTTGGCTAGCCTTCCTTTTTGCAATACCATTTACGTCTTTCTGCACATGGCGGTGAGAAAACAAGAAAGCAGATGCAGCAAGAGATACGCAATGTCCTCTTTTTTTTTTTTTTTTTTTTTTTAAATAGAGCAAGTTTTCTCAACGTGCTGCGTCGTGCAAACTACATTTATGTTCTACTTGTACATGCCATGCTAAAATGAAGGCAAGAAAGACAGACCCTCTTTGTTTTAGAAGCTTCTTTCTTTCTCTGGGGTGAGAAAAGTGAGGTCCTTGTGCTTTCCATGTTTGTTGGTTGTCATGTTTTGTTTGTTTCACAGACAAGGAAATAGCACCCATGTTGTTTCCTTGGCCAGCATTTTGGTCATGTGGTCATCGGGGGGGGGGGGCTTTTTTTTTTTTTTTTTTTTTTTGAACTGCGGAAAAGCCGTGCTCTGTCAATTCAGGCGCTCCAAGCTCGTAAGTTTTCCTCGTAATGGAAATTATCTCTTCCAAAATCTTAGCCTATTCAATTCGCGTTCTAGAACCTCGACGTTCTTAGTTTTATACAACCCACCCATCTCTGCCAGCATGTGGTCAGCCATGGGATGATCAAAGTGATCAGTCTGGCGGGGCGGGGGTGCAGTTTCCAGCCAAGCCTGCGCTGCAGCTTCAATGGCTGGCCTAATTGGGCCACCCGCCATGCATCGTGGGCACAGCTTGGAGTTTGACCCTATACCCTTATCTTACCTTGAAGCTGTTCTATGCCGACGCCGACGCAGCAAAGCTGCATAGCCAAGGAGACAAAGACATCCATCTTCCCACGCATGCAACTCTCAACTCTCAGGCACATATATTTTGGGTTGGGGGGGGG
>LKBB01000182.1:7092-17268 GCA_001513885.1 Thielaviopsis musarum
CCCCCCCCTTCCCTTCCCTTCCGCTGACGTTGAACCTCCGCCACGCCTGGTTGAAGCAGCGCCTCCGCCACCCCCGGTTGAAGCAGAACCTCCGTCCCGTCCTGCCGCGTCTACATACCCTCAACGTCTGCCGGCTTCGCTGGCAAAACCGCGCTTCACCACTGGTGCGTGTGCGCCTGCCCGGCCAGCAGCCGACGGAACGAGCAAGTGTCCCGTACTCGATGCCGCTGTTGGCACCAAACCCGCCGCCGTGCCCCACGATGTACGGTTGCGCATGCTCCTGGAACGGGCGTGGCCTGTCGCATTGTTTCTGAAGGTGACACCACTTGTTGGAATGCCATAAGCAACAGGCAGAGGCTGCATCTGGTTATGAATTACCCCATTCTATTGGTAGCCATAACCATGAGCAGCCTCAGAATAGGCCCTAGCTTGAGCCTGAGCCTGGGCGTGGGCATGTGCCTGAGCTTGTGCTTGGGCATGGGCTGCAGCTTGTGCCTGTGCATGTGCTTGGGCTTGGGCTTGGGCTTGGGCTTGAGCTTGGGCATGAGCATGTGCTTGAGCAACAGCCTGAGCCTGAGCAGCAGCTTGAGCCTGGGCCTGAGCCTGTGCCTGTGCTTGTGCTTGTGCTTGTGCTTGTGCCTGCGCCACAGCCTGGGCCTGGGCCTGGGCATGCATGGCTGCAGCCTGATGCTGCATCTGTGCCTGCTGATGCTGGATAATAATGTCGTTGA
Organism: Thielaviopsis musarum; assembly: GCA_001513885.1. Lineage (NCBI taxonomy): Eukaryota > Fungi > Ascomycota > Sordariomycetes > Microascales > Ceratocystidaceae > Thielaviopsis > Thielaviopsis musarum. The sequence goes on from LKBB01000182.1 coordinate 7,824, forward strand.
ACCACGGGTGGTGCAGGGCGTCGCTTGCGCTGATGCGCTTTTCGGGCTGCGGCTGCAGCATCTTTTGCAGCAGGTCGATGCCCTGCGGGTCAATCTGCGGCAGGATGGTGCGCAGATCCTGCGGCGCGTGGTTCGGGAACGTCGCCTTGTACTCGGGGAACTTGGTGACGTTGGGCCATGTGCGTTCGGTCGGCGTGCCCATGATGCGGAAGATCTTGTGCAGCTGGTCCTCGTTGGTCGTGCCCGGGAACAGCGGACGACCCGTGTACATCTCGGCCATGATGCAGCCGGCCGACCAAATGTCAATCGACGTGTTGTAGGTGCGCGAGCCCAGTAGTACGTCGGGCGCGCGGTACCACAGCGTCACCACCTCGTTGGAAAACGTGTTGACGGGGATGCCAAAGGCGCGCGCCAGACCGAAATCGCCCAGCTTGAGCGAGCCCTTGTTGTTGATCAGCAGGTTCTGCGGCTTCAGGTCGCGGTGCAGCACGCGGTTCTGGTGGCAAAAGTCGATGCCCTTGAGCAGCTGGTACATGAACGACTTGATGGTCGGCGGCTTGAGCGCGCCACGATCGCCATGGTTGTCCATATACTTCTTGAGGTCGCCGTCCATGTAGTCAAACACAAGCATCAGCTTGTTTTCGGTGTGGATAACATCGTGAAGGGCCAGAATGTTCTCGTGCTTCAGTTCCTTCATGAGCGAGATTTCGCGGATGGCTGTCGACGGCGTGCCTTCTTCCGAGTCGAGGTGGATTTCTTTAAGGGCAACGAGTTCGCCGGTTTGTCTGTTGCGGCCTTTGAAGACCTGCGATGGTCAGCTCTGTCGCTGTCGCTGTCGTTGTTTCTGCTTGCTGCAATTGGTGTCTCAAATACGTACCGTGGCATAAGTGCCCTCGCCCAGCTTTTCTAGCTGCGCAAACGAGCTGGCATGACGTTTGTTGTCCATTTTACGTCAAGCGAATCGGTGAATTGATGTGAATTAACGAGGTAATTGATGCGAATTATCGAATTATTGAATTATCGAATTATCGAATTATCGAATTGATGGAGGGGAAAAGAAGAGAATAACAGACAGTTGATGGAGGGGAAAAGAAGAGAATAACAGACAGTTGATGGAGGTGAAAAGACGATCATAAGAAGCAGCCGTTGGAGGAGAGGAAAATAGAATAATGAAAGTGTAAAAATAAACAAACCCAGGAGGGGTCGCAAGGCTGAAGCCTGTTGGAATCCAATTAAAAGAAGCTTGGGCACTGACAAGGCTGGCCACTGTTGATCCTAAATCGATTAAATGACCAAAGACAGAATTATGGACCCAATTCGGCTCGATCCGCCCACCTTGTTTATCAATTTTCATCGTTGCCGCAGCTACTCTCTTTCATCTACTGCTCTGTCTATATTGTATATGAGAATATGGGGTTTTGGTCACCGCCTTTCGCCTCTACAAGTCAACCTATACGCCGTACTCGATATAATCTACTCCGTATACTCCGTATGTACTCCGTAAACTGATTCCCAGAATAGTCTTGCCAGGGCAGAAAGGTGGGGTGCTCACTATAAGTACCGCTACCTGTGTCTCCACAGTCGACGTCATGGCTGTGCAGGTATCGGTACTTGTCTGCACAGGTACTATTTGTATGCAGTACTCTGTAGATATCGCAAGACTACTCCGTAGTTACTTTGTTCTTGTGAACAAGAACTTCTTCATTCTATTTGGTTACATCACATCACATCAGTGCATCTGCCACTCTCTGTCTATAGTCTCTGGCCATCCATGTTATGCTATCTAAGTACCTCTATCTAGTAATGTTCTACCATAACCACCTTGTACGCCCAGGCCCCATCGGCGCTTCTCTGGCCCTTTTCTCTAACGTATTCGTGTCCCTGTTAGTACTACCCTTGTACTTGTCTACCCATTGTGCCATCAACGCAAAAACGGCGCAACCAGCGTGTATTATCGACTGTTTCTGGCTCTCATTCACCTCAGACTCACCTCATTCTGAATCGTCAGCCAGCCATTTTCAACAGGAAAAAAAATATAAAAAATATAAAAAATATAAAAAATATAAAAAATATAAAAAATATAAAAAATATAAAAAATATATAAAAATAAACAAAATAAAAAGACGGATGAAATCAAGTTTAACTGCACTCCTTTATGCAGTGAACAAGAGAATTAATGTAAAAAGCATTCTGCTTGTGTTTCGCTCTGTGATTTGTTGGGACGTCGCGTCGGAATGGTACAAGTAGTAGTCGTCTTCCCGAAGCAGTTCTTTATCGCTATCTGCCTTTGTATCTCTTTCAACCCCCCCCCCCCNNNNCCCCCTGTTCTATCACCGCGTCCTCACCACTTCTTCCCTGCCTAGTTTCTCTTTTCCGTCCTTTTGCAAGGCAAGGCAAGGCAAACACATGCTACCCTATCCTTATCCCCCACTAGAGTTATCTGTTGAGGAATTCCCAAGCGTTCTTCAAGTACGGAGTACAGTTACGTACTTATGTAACTTGTCTCCTGAAATCTGCAATAAATAGCCCGCCAGTCTCAGCGTTCTCCAATTCGCCCTTCCCTAGACCTTTTTGTGATGTGCACCTGACAGTCTGTCAATAACCTAGACTCAAACTCGGGCTTATTTCACTTTTGCTGCCACTGCTATTCACTTTTGCTGCCACTGCTATTCACTTCTGTGCCACTGCTATTCACTTCTGTGCCACTGCTACTATGAGAATATTTTTACCGCCCATCGTCGCCGTCTCTCACCCTCACATTTCATTCTCACGGCTTTATTATCACAGTTTCACTCATTCTGCTCGGTCATTTTCATTCATCGACTCCTTACATTTCTGATATCACAGTTTCTGCTTCCGCCTTTTTATTTCATTTGAATCGGGCAATTTCGCACACCGTTTTTTTTCTTTTCTTCTTTCTTTCTTTCCTTCTTTCTTTCTTCCATCACCACATACCAGGCAATTACCCGCCTTCCTTCTCTTACCTCGTCTCTTCCCTCATCTTCTTTTTCTTGGCCTCCTTCTCTCTCTTGTTGGATCTCCTTCTCTGTCTTGTTGGATCTCCTTCTCTGTCTTGTTGGATCTCCTTCTCTGTCTTGTTGGATCTCCTCTCTATCTCATTGGAGCTCCTCTCTATCTCATTGGAGGGTGCCTTCAGAATCTGCAATTGCCACTTTGATCAAACCCTTTTCCTTCCCTTTCTGTGTCGCATCGCATTGCAGCGTGCATGCCATTAATTCCCGTCCCGTTATTATCATTACTACCGCTACTACGGTTCGCGTGCCTACCACAACAAACAGCTGTTACTTCCGCCATTTTGCGTATCATCGTCTGACCTTTTTTTTTCTTTTTTTTCTACTTGTCTCCGCCATCTGCGCCTGCCCTCAATTAAATGCAATACTTTATGACTCCTTTTATTTGCTCATTTGTAATCTGCCATTAAATCGAAATATCTCACATTTCTCTTCATGTCGCTCAATTCCTCATCTCTTATTCATTCCGTCTTCCACGTTTAAGCGACCGCTTTTTTTTGTTCTCTCCACAACTCCACTCCGGCTGGACCCCTACTCCCCAATTATTGCTCCGGCTATTGATACCCACATTTCTGCCACCGTTTTCGCCACCGGCCTCTCTCCACTTCAATCCTCCGCTCCGCTCCGCCCCGCGCCAAACTATGCGTAACACGGCGAGTGACAGTCGGGCTTTTCCTTCAGCCGGCGGCCCATCGTCATCGTCGGCCCGCGAACCCGCCCTCGCGACGCCGACCCCGACTGCTTTCTTCATCGGCACCGAGTCGGAAATGGACGCTACCCGCGACCGTGCCCCATCACTTGCCACCCATCCACACGCAGGCTTACGCCGCGCCGCACAGAAACGCACCGGGAAAACTACTGCCGCCGCTCCTGCTGCGCTAGTACCCAGTGGAGCATCGTCGACATCGTCAAGGGTCAGTGAAGCGCACACGGATTACTACGATTTCATCTCCAGCCACGAGGGCTACGCCGATACTGAGGCAGACGGTGCATCGGCGTATGGTATTGAGACGATTGCGTCGCTGCCGCTCAGCGAGCCCGTCGATGTCGATCATAGCGACGTCCAAATGCCCCGTCTTGTCGTGCCGCGTCCGGCAGCCCAGCAGAATCTCTCGCCAACATACTCGCGTTTCGGTGCCACCGCATCGTCTATTCTTAGCAGCTCTTCGTCTATTCCCGAGTCACTGGCCGCCACGTTCTCGGATTATCCGCTTAGCCACGCAGAGGCAGAGGCAGAGGCAGAGGCAGAGGCAGAGGCAGAGGCGGAGGCGGAGGCAAATGCCAATGCCGATTTGGCTAGTCTCAACAACTACCGTCCAAGTCCATCTCGTACTCCGCGTAAGAGCGATGGCGAAGCGGGCATAGCTGCTCCCCAGTTGGTTATGCCGGTTCTCACGGTGCCGTCACGCAAGCCATTTACGACAATTGGAAAGTCGCTGGGCCGAATTAAGTTGATGGTTATTGGTAGTTCTGGTTGGTCTCACCTTTAGATTTTTTTTTTTAGCCATATCGCTGTTACTATATCCAGTGGCGTATCGCTAACACTGACTGATCTGACAGGAACCGGCAAATCATGGCTGGCACGAGCCATTACACAATGCTGCAGCCATATTGTGCACATTGACGCCACACATACAGCCAAAAACGGCATGGTCGAGACGCGGGCTAGCTCCAAGCCACACCCGCCGTGGTGGCCTGATATCGACGACATGCTGTCTTCAAGCTCCAAGCGAATTGGCCACGACGCTCTTCTGGACCGTAACATAACGCTGGTCGAGGGTCCAGGCTTTGATGCTTCTGTGAAACCCCAGGTATGCATAGTCCTGTTCTGCCTGCCCTGCCCTGACCTGTTCTGTTCTACCTGCCCTGCCCTGTTCTGTTCTACCTGCCCTGCCCTGTTCTGCAAATGCATGTAGCAAGCAAGATTTTCACACGGCAGATCAAATCAGCTAACATGGCGTTACACGCAGTATCTCTCGGTGCTTTCCGACACGGCTGAATATCTCGAGTCGATGCTCCAGGCCGCCAGTCCGCTGTGTGCGTCCAACTGCGACTTTGAAGCCATCCGTGCCCTTGGCGGCGACGAAACGAGCTTGATTGGCGCTGTGTTGTATGCCATTGCGCCGTCGGGCCTGACCAAGGCCGATGTCAAGTTTATGCAGACACTGGAGCCGCTGGTCAACGTTATTCCTGTGTTAATGCAGTCGGATACGCTTGACCCGTCGGTGCTCGCCGTGCGCAAGACGTCTGTCGCTACCTGTCTGGCCAATGCTAGACTCTGTCCTTTTGTGTTCGATACCCACGGCCACGGCCACGTGAACTCTGTTTATGCCGTCTCTTCGCTACTTACCACTGATCCGGCTGACATGGACATGGACGCCAGCCTCCTCATGAGCCCAGACTACCAGGGAAAGCTTGTTTCCAGTGATCTAGCCAAGCTCGTCTCGGATATTTTCAGCCAGGACGGTGCCAACTGGCTCCGGCATGCCGCGGCCAAAAAAGCGCTTCAGTGGTGCAAGGCCCGCGAGGCCGAGTACTCTCCCATGGCGCTGCAGCTCCGGTCGCGCAGCTGGCAGCTTGGACAAACATCTCAGTCTTCATGGGGCTCATCGCCCACTCTCCGCAGCGGCGTCTTCTCGCACTTTTCCCACAGCGACTTTGCCCTGACCAAATACCCCCGCCACGACCGTGTCCACATGGAATCATGGGCGCGTGATCTACAGCGTAGCCTGACCAATACACAACTCCCGCTGTACACAGAGATCATGGATGCCATTGACGATGAGATGCACATGGCGCGCCGGGCGGAGAGTAGTGCGTTGATCTGCCGCGATTCTCCGGGAGAAGTTATCCGTCGTGATGGCCCCGGAGGTGGGCGGCGGCAGCAGCATGCCGAGGGCCGGGAGATGGAGCTCGTTCATAGAGACGGTCAACGGCGGCATAAGAGTCGGGCTGAGGCGCCGAGTATGCAACAGGATCCGTTGGGGCTGTTGGCAACGCTTCGCGGAATAAAGTACACGGGCTGGTCGGCAGTGCAGATGATTGGCGCTGTGGGATTGGTGGGTGGGGGATTATCGCTTGGGGGGTTATCGGCGATGAAGTAGATGAAGCTGATGGTGAAGCTGATGGTGGAGCTGATGGAGTAAAGTGCTAAGTAAATAGGTAGGAAGATGGGCTGCTGGGCTATGAGTAACGAAATATAATGAATGTCATGCCAATCGGTACACCACTCAGTTTACCAATCAGTATAATTAGGAAAGAAGTGAAGTTTCTGCTAGGGTTAGGGTAGCCTGTAGTACTAAAAAGTACCAGTACACAAACGAATACACAAACGCGCCGTCTTGAATGGCCTCTCAGGTACAAAACAGGTACAATACCACGCTAAAACGACACGCTAAACTTCATAAAAGACAAGGTGCTGTGCTGCAAGGCTACCATTTACCGCTTTAAGCCGCTAATTCTTTCTTTCTTTTCAGCTTTTTTTTTTTTTTTTTTGAATTCTTCATCTTCTTCACCCTCTTGTCGTCTTCACGCATCTTTGCAAGCAAGCAGACAGCGTTTCCCTTTTTCTTTTTTTTTTTTCTTTTTTTTTTCTTCTTTTTTCCTTTTAGCCTTTTCATCATTCGATTTTTCTCCGGCTCGAAAAAGAAAAAAAAAAACCTTAGCGATCTCCGGAAACCAAGGCGAACAACAACAACAACAACAACAACAACAGCAACAACAACAACAACAACAACAACGACGAAAAGCGAAAAGCAAGATTGGGATTGTTCCTCACACAACCCGCAGCAATACGAAGTTAACCATTGCGAGGCGACTCTTGAACCTGTCGGCTCCGATTTTGATCGACCGTCGCTTCTGCGTCTCTAGCAAGGTTTTTATTTTATTTTATTTTTCTCTCTATTGATTGATTAAACGGTTGCTTGCTCGTGTCGACTCCTGCAGCCTGCTTTTCTCTTTTTCTTTTTTTTTTTGGCGCCTGCTTTTCTCTTTTTCTTCTTTTTTTTTTGCGCCTGCTTTTCTCTTTTTTTGCGTCTTAAGCTTTGACTTTGCGCTCAATCCAATTCGACTTGACTGGCCTCGTTTAGTTCTTCACTTTCTGGCCTTTTTGTCTCCTGCTTGTTTGTTTTGTTGCAGGTCGTTCTGATTTGCTTAGCGACAACTCATTCTACACCGACCAATTCCACAACATGCCTCAGATCGAACAGCCCCAACAACTCGGCGTGACGCCGCCGATTTCCGTTAGCCTCCCGACTGAGGAAGAGAACAAGGCCAACACGGCTCTGCTTGAGGAGCTGCGCGCCCAGGGAACGTTTGAGAGCCCTGCGGATACGGAAAAGAGGTTGGTTCTCCCCCTTCTCAAACCCCAAACCAAATTCAACGTCTTGAAGCCATCCAGAGTGCCCGAGCTCATATCAAGCTCAAAGTCAAGTCAAATCAAGTCAAAATCAAGCTCAAAGCTAACCCGTGCAGACACAAAGTTCTGGCCTCGCTCCAGCAAATATGCGACGAATTCGTGCGGCGAGTTGCGGCCAAACGCCACCCCAATAAAGATGCGCTGATCAAGGCTGCCCGCGGAAAGGTCTTTACCTACGGAAGTTTTCGGCTGGGCGTCTACGGCCCCGGATCCGATATCGATACGCTGGTTGTGGCACCGAAATACGTTACGCGCGAAGACTACTTTGAAATATTTCCCGATTTGCTGCTCGAAATGGCTCCGGCTGGCGCTATTACCGACATGGCGGTGGTGCAGGACGCGTTTGTGCCAATTATCAAGTTTGAGTACTACAACATCAGCATCGACTTGATCTTTTCGCGCATTGCGGTTCTGCAGCAGCTGCCGTCAGAGCCCGACTTTGACCTCAAGGACTCCAACCTGCTGCGCGGGCTGGACGACAAGGAGCTGCGGTCGCTCAACGGCACGCGTGTGACGGACCAGATTCTCAGCCTTGTGCCGGAAAAGACTACGTTTCGGCTGGCGCTGCGGGCCATCAAGCTGTGGGCGCAGAGACGAGCCGTGTACGCCAACATTATGGGGTTCCCGGGCGGTGTGGCATGGGCAATGCTTGTGGCGCGCGTGTGCCAGCTGTACCCGAAAGCCACGAGCTCGACAATTGTTGGCAAGTTTTTCAACCTGCTGTCGCAGTGGCCCTGGCCGCAGCCCGTATTGCTGAAAAAGGTTGAGAGTGGCCCCCTGCAGGTGCGTGTGTGGAACCCGCAGCTTTACAAGGCGGACAACTTTCACCTCATGCCGATTATTACCCCTGCGTACCCGTCCATGTGTGCCACGTACAACATTACGGCATCGACCAAGTCGATTATTGTGCGCGAGCTGATGCACGGCAACGAAGTGGCGCGGCAGATTTTGGAGGGCGCGAAGCCGTGGTCGGAGCTTTTTATCAAGCACTCGTTCTTTACCACTGGCTACAAGTATTACTTGGCCATTGTGAGCGCGAGCACTACCAAGGAGGCTCACAAGAAGTGGAGTGGACTAGTGGAGTCCAAGGTGCGCGTGATGGTGCAGAATCTTGACCGGCACGACAGCATCAAGGTGGCACATCCATTTGTCAAGGGATTTGAGCGAGTGCACAAGTGCGCAAATGCGGACGAGGTTCGCAAGGTGCAGGAGGGATCACTGGAGTATGTGGTTTTGGACGAGGACAAGAACGAGGGAGAACAGAAAGACGACAAGGAGGGTGGACAAAAGGACGAGAAGGAGGGAGAACAGAAGGACGAGAAGGAGGGAGAACAGAAGGACGAGAAAGAAGAAGAAGACGGAGAAAAGACAGTGTACACGCTCACGCACTACATTGGCATGGAACTGCAGACGGATGCCAAGTCGCTGGATCTTTCCTACGAGGTGACAGAGTTCAAGGACCTCTGTGTCAAGTGGGACAAGTATGAGCCCGAGTACAATTCGCTGACGATTCAGCACGTGCGCAAGTATGTATTATCCAAGGGGGAGAGGGGGGGGGGAGAGAGAGAAGGAGAGAGAGAGAGAGAAGGAGAGAGAGAAGGAAAGAGAGAGAGAGAGGGAGAGAGAGAGAGAGAAGGAGAGAGAGAGAGAGAAGGAGAGAGAGAAGGAAAGAGAGAGAGAGAGAGAGGGAGAGAGAGAGAGAGAAAGAAAGAAAGAATGGAAGAAAGAAAGAGAGCGCTAACGTGGATAGTTTCGACCTCCCCGACGACGTATTCGAGCCCGGCGAGACCAAACCGAAGCGCAAAGTGGTCAAGCGGTCGCGCAAAGACGGATCGGCCCAGTCGACGGCGGCAGCCGAGCCGCAGAACAAGAAGCGGCGGACCGCTCCAGAGGTATTTTAAGCCACTTCTCGACTCAGACTTTCGACTCAGACTGCGGGTCCATGTGCCGGAGTATCAGAGCTTTTCGCCTTTTCCAGCCTTTTTTTTTTTTTTTT
>LKBB01000182.1:17331-34683 GCA_001513885.1 Thielaviopsis musarum
CCAGCACAAGTCCAGCACAAGTCCAGCACAAGTCCAGCACCAACAAAGCATCAACACAACCCAGCCCGTCACAACAGTCCAGCCCGCCCTGATCCTCCGCCCTTTTTCCATCTGGAAGCGGTAGTTTGTCGACTACCGAGGCTTTCTCTAGGGAAAGCCCGTCTTTATCTTTTTTCTTGCCCTCAAGCAGGGCACAATATAGATAACCTTTCTTGGTGTAAGTTACTAACACGGGCGTCTTTTCTTTTTCTTTTTCTTCTTTTCTAGGACCCGCAAGCACCTTCAGCAAAAAGACTCCAACAACAGACTTCTGTGACGGCCAGCTAGAGTGGGGCGGCCGGAGCTGCGTCTGGGAGTCGTGATCAGTATCAGTATCAGCGTGGAAGGGAGGATGGCAGCAGTAGAGACAGTGCTATAGTGCTGGATTAGTTTGGTTGTTCTTTTTCTTTTTTATTCTTTTTCTTTTTTATTCTTTTTCTCATTCTTCTTCCTATTCTTCTTCCTATTCTTCTTCTTATTCTTCTTCTTCTTCTTTTTCTTATTCTTCTTCTTATTCTTCTTCTTCTTCTTATTCTTCTTCTTATTCTTTTTCTGTTCTTATTCTTTTTCTGTTCTTATTCTTTTTCTGTTCTTATTCTTTTTCCTTTTTTTTATATTCTTTTTCTTCCTCTTCTTTTCCTCTATTCTTGTCTTGTTCTCCTTTGCTTTCACAGTTTTTAGTATCTTGGGTTTTAGAATTTCGGTGTTTGTGGATGAGGGATATTTATATTTAAACAACGAATAAACATTGTATATTTAACAAGGCCTAGCCTATATCACCAGATTTACTACCAGTATCACCACTGCTACTCTTACTCACTAATCATCCTCATCATCGCTCCCACTCCACCACCCATCCCGATACTCATCCACAATCTCAGCCAACCCATTGCCCAACTCCTCCCTCTCGGCCGCCGCCACCGCAAACATACTCGCCTTCTTCAGCGCCTCAACCTCGTCACTCACGCTGCTATCCGCACTGACCAGCACATCGACATCCAGCTGCTCGTCGCCGTCGCCTGTGTATATCTCGGGGAAACTGTCGAGCAGCGGAAAGCCCAGCGGGATGTCGTACCGCCGCGTCACGGTGCGGCCAATGTATTCAGGTGCGCGTAGGGTGGACGACGACGGAGAGGAAGAGGAGGAGGAAAGGTGCAGGTCTGGCCGTGAGAGGCCGCGGCGTGTGAGGATCTGAGAGAATGTATTGGTCCCGGAGCGGGCGTTACGGCCACGGGCACGTCCGGCCACGGGCCCGAGCAAATCAAACATGTCGAGATCCATGTGTGGCATCTCTTTATCCTCTTCTTCTTCGCCCTCTGTCCTCTCATCCGTCTTTGCCGTCTCCGTCTTTTCGTCTGTCCTCCCCGCCTCCGCCTTCCGCGCCGTCATGCGCAAGCGCACAAGCGTCTGCCGCCCATGTGCATTCAATGCCGCCTGCATCTCATCCAGCCCAGCATACCGTTTGGCCAGCCGCGACGACAGTCCTGCCGTCTCCATGGCCGTTGCATAGAGCGCCGACGTGTGCCAGAACGACGACAGGTCTGCTGCGTACCCGGCTGGCAGGCCGCCGACGGGCGCCGACAGCGGGACAATCAGCGAGGCTTGTGCCCACAAGTCGACGAGCGCACGCGCACGTGTCTCGAGACGAGTCCGGCGCAGGGCCGCCGTGGTCGCGGGTGTCTCGGGCGTGTTGGCGCCCCACACAACCACACACGTCTTGCCGTAATCATCGCGCAGCCGCTCGACATAGCCCGCGGCAAACGGCGCCCATACATCGTCCAGACCAACAACGACCTGCACGCCCTGCAGACAATCAGCTTCTTCAGCAAACGGGCGCAAGTCGCGATCCAGCAAATCACATTCCGAGTCAAGGGCGCGGAAGACCTGCTCACCACGTACCCACGGCGCGGCGCCGGATGCCGCTGCATCTTTGGGCGTGCTGAGTTCCAAGTCGTCGAGCGGCACGAGCGAGCGCGGGTGGTAGAAGACGCGGGTAGTGTCGCTCCAGAAGCGCACGTCTTTGGGGGCGGGGCGGGAGGGCGCGGCGCCGGCGTCGAGAGCCGTCTGGAAAGCGGACGGGGCAACGGGGGATGCGGTGTGGATTTCGGGGTTACCGGGCCAGAGACGCGAGGCGAGCGCCGAGGTTTGTGCGGACGAAACATTGGCGGCATCGGGGTCGTAGAGTGGGGAAATCTTGCGCAGCGAGCCGAGGCTTTGCTTGAAGTCGTAGATTACAGTGCGTGGAAGAAAGGTCTCGGAGCCGTCGGGGCCGAGGCCTTGGCGCCAGTGGATGTCATGGTTGACAAGAGAGATGTCGTCTTTGGAGTAGGTGAAGTAGGATTCCTAGCAGAGTTAGAGGGGGGGGGTAGAATAAAAGAGAAGGGGGGGGGGGAGAAATACCTGAGCGTTCCAAAAGTGGTTGCCAATATAATTGCCCAGCTCGCCAAGCTGCAGCGTAATGACTTCTCTCATTTTTATTAGGGGAGTTATTGAGTGAGCGGGTAAATGAGAGTGAGAGTGAGAATGAAAGTGAAAGTGAAAGTGACTGAATGGATTGCAGTAAGAAACTGGTTACACAAAAAAACTGCCAACCCTGGACCCCGCCCCAACCCTAAGATACATCACCCTACTGTGTAGTATACTACTACGTACGTAGTAAGAAATCAGCCGAAAAATCTGCAAATAATCTGCGCCACCGTTGCCGCCAGCTTATCAACTTCCGCCGCCGTCATGTCATACGCCGGACACACCATCACGTGATCGCCCAATTTGCCGCCCGCACAGCCCTGCCCATAATACACCAGCGTCGCCGCCTCGGTGTCGACGCCTACACGGTGCACGCCGTATGCCACTGCGTCCTCGGGCGCAAATGGCTCTTTTGTGTGCCGATTGCGCACCAGTTCAATGCCCCAGAACATGCCAATGCCGCGTACGTCGCCGACCTGCGGCACGTCTTGCAGGTGTCGCCGCAGCAGCTCGCCGAGCCGCGCGCCCTGCGTCTGCACATTCTCCAGCAGCTTCTCCCTTTCCACGTAGCGCTGCACTGCGAGCGCCGCCGCACAGACTACCGGGTGATCCTGGTATGTGTGGCCGTGCGTAAACACAGCCTTGCTGGCCGCCATTTGCCGGGCCACCTTGTCACCGACCAGCAGCGCTGATGCCGGCGCATAGCCACCAGCCAGGCCCTTGCCAACCGTCTGCAGATCGGGCACGATGCCGCCGCCGACGGCTGGATTCTGCCACGCATGCAGCGTGCCGGTGCGGCCCATGCCACACATGACTTCGTCAAGGATGAGCAGCGCGCCGTGCTTGTCGCATAGCCGGCGCACCATGGCGAGATAGGCAGGCGACGCAGCGACGCAGCCCATGGCAGCGCCGACGACGGGCTCCATGATGACGGCGGCAACGGTGGCGGGGCCGGCGGTCTGGAAGGCTGTGTCCAGCTCGGCTTCGAGGAGCGCTTCGTATGCTTTGATGGTCTGGCCGGCGGCGCGGAAACGGTAAGGGTTGTAGGCGCTGATGTGCTGTATGTTGGCGTGAGCAAGTAGCGGCGTGTACGGCGCGCGGCGGGCGGGGTGGCCGGAGAGTGAGAGAGAGCCGAGTGTGCAGCCGTGGTACGACGTAGAGCGGGCGATGTACGTGGTACGCTGGGGCTGGTCGGCCCAGATAAAGTACTCGCGTGCCAGCTTCATGGCGGCCTCGACAGCCTCGGAGCCTAGAGGGGGGTTGTTAGCATGAGTAAATATAAAAGCTAGTCAAGGCGTACCAGAAGACATAATGTAGACGTCAGTCATGTGTCCATCCGTGGTGTTAATCAGCCACTCACGCAGCTCGCGCGCTGGTTTGTTGTCAAAGAAGGCCCACGGTACGCTTTCTCGTTAGCACGTCGATACACAGACTCTTTATATATACATACAGCAACCTACTAGGGAACCGTCGCTGCCTGTTCAGCCATGGCCCGCACTACCTCTTCTTTGCCGTATCCAATACACGCAACGGCGGCGCCGCCACAGGCATCGACGACTGAGCGGCCGTCTTCCAGGTGGATCACGTGGCCTTGGGCGGATTTGACAACGGGGAGAGACGACATTTTGGGTGCTTGAAAACAAGATGAAAAAGAAATGATGCTAATATAGACGAATACATTTGAACAAAACAAGGCAATCTGTACAGCAGACTGGCGGCTTCTTATAGTATATAATGTTATAAGCACTATTAATGCACTGTTTCATGCAAGTACTCCAGTAGCACTAATGCAGCTTAATTAGCAGGTTCTGTACTTTTACAAAGCGCGGTATGACAAGCAGAGAAGCCTCTTTCTTTCTCTCATCTCTTCCTTTAACAAGCTGAAAAGAAACCGCAAAACTTAGCCAGCTTGACTAAAAGCAGCTGTTTAAGCAGAGAGAGAAAAAAGAAACTACAGAGTACTTTATAGCTAGCAGGTCAGCTACAGTGCTAAGTGGGGATTCGCACTGTCACTGCCTCTACCTCTTTTCCATTCTCAGGTCCTCTTATTGTCACCATTTACCTTTGTTAGACACTGTTTCTTGCACCGTGTATTCTACGTGCTCATTTACACAAAATGTTTACAATGATCAACGCCCGCTTAAAAAAAGAAATTCTTTGTACGGAGTATAAGAAGAAAACAAAAAAGCCTACAGACAAACATGACCAGTCATCTTCAGGTCTCGTCTGGGACTTTTGCTGTCTGCCCTCTGCATTCTATGCTAGAAGAGGCCTTTGCCTTTAAAAGCACTACAAGTACAATCATGGGCCAATAGTGTCTGAGACCAACATAGGCCAATAGTGTCTGAGACCAACATAGGCCAATAGCAGTCTGACGAACACCCGACACGGCAGAGGGCATCACAGAACCAAAAAGTCTATAGAGTACGAGCCGGTTTACGGCTGTTTTTTCTCGGATGCCCAAAATGACCACTTTATCGGCGTAGCAGCCCGATGGGCGGCTGAGATGTTGTCTTTATTGTCTTGACCCATTCTTCACCCATTCTTCACCCATTCATTCTCCACGCCCGCTCTAGGCGAAGCGAGAAATATGAAAACTGACAGCCCACCAGTCCCGCGGAATTCTGCATACCATACTTCACCAGTCCCGCTGAATTCTGCATACTACTTGTACAGGACGCATTCAAACTGCATGCCCTAATTCTCGGCGTCTTTCTTCACGGCCAACCATTGCCCAGCTACGCCCCCCTCCCAAAAGGAAGCCCGTTGGGACTTGTGCTCAAGAAAAAGGAAAAAAAAAAGACCCTGCGCCTAGGGTTTGTTTGCGTGTGATACGTCACATTTGTTTTACGAGTAGGAATCAAGGTGTCAGCCGCCATCAGCCAAACCTGTTCCTTTGAAGAGGCATCCGTACTCGACGGCCTGTGTCCTCGGGCCAGGATACTCTACTTTGCTCTACTTTGCTCTACTTTGATCTACTTTGCTCTACTTTGTACACTGTATTTGCACTACAGTAAGCTAGAAAAGATAAGATAAGCCTAAATATCACGTGACTTCCACCTCGGGCCTTCGCCCCTCTTAATGGTTGCCGTCGAGTCAAGGTAGACCCCGCCCCCGCCGATAGACAAAAAAAACGGCTTGACCGCCTTGACCGCCTTGATCTTTTTTTTTTTTTTTTTTTTTTTTTCTTTTTTTTTTCTGCCGTCCAAATATGCTTATAGCCAAAAGCGGCTACTAACTAGTAGTATTACTATAGCACTAGTAGCACTAAGCAGCAAATAGCAAGCACTACCACCGACCGACTCAGTATTTAAGACAAAATTTTCACCGTTAGAATGCCTTTTTTCTTTCTTTTTTTCTTCCCTTTCCTCCTCCCCCCCTTCCCTCCAGTAAACTTTGCCGTGCGTCGTTTTCATTTTGGCCCTGATTTCCGTGATTTCTTGATTTCCATTATAATCAGAAAACACACGATTTTATTTTCTTCATTTCGTTTTCTTTTGCCAAAAAATGAAGTACGTGCTTGTTTCTGGAGGTAAGTTGAGCGAGCTGTGAACTTGTCATGCCCCATCAGCCTTATCGTGAACCACTTCCAAGGCTAGATTCGCTTTAATCTAATCATCAGTCATGTTAACGTAATCAGGTGTCATCAGCGGCGTCGGCAAAGGCATCATCGCCTCGTCGGCTGGCCTGCTGCTCAAGACCATGGGCCTCAAGGTCACCGCCATCAAAATCGACCCGTACATCAACGTCGACGCCGGCACCATGAACCCCAAGGAGCACGGCGAGTGCTTTGTGCTCAAGGACGGCGGCGAGACCGATCTCGACCTGGGAAACTACGAGCGCTACCTTGGCCTCGATCTGACCCGCGATAATAACATCACCACCGGCAAGATCTACAAGCACGTCATTGAAAAGGAGCGTCGTGGTGACTACCTCGGCCGCACCGTGCAGGTCGTGCCGCACGTGACTGATGCCATCCAGGAGTGGATTCAGCGCATTGCCAAAATTTCCGTTGACGCGTCTGGCGAAGAGCCCGACGTTTGCATTGGTGCGTTCAGCTTTTGAACCTTTGACTCAAATGTAGTAGTAGTACTAACTAACCCCCTCCCCCTCCTTTAGTCGAGCTTGGTGGCACTGTTGGTGACATTGAGAGTATGCCCTTTGTCGAGGCCCTTACGCAGCTGCGCCACGCCGTTGGAAAGGGCAACTTTATCAACATCCACGTATCGTATGTGCCGCTGATTAACGGCGAGCAAAAGACCAAGCCCACCCAGCACGCCGTCAAGAGCGTGCGCAGCGCCGGTCTGATTCCCGACTTGGTACGTTTGAACTCGACTCTATTCGACACTTGATCTCGACTATCAATACTTAATCTCCACCCATTGACACCCGCTAACTCTACTCAGATTGCCTGCCGCTGCGAAATCCCCCTCGAGGACAGCACCATCCGCAAGATCGCCAACAGCTGCCAGGTCGAGATTGACCAGGTCCTTGCCGTGCGCGACATGCCCACCATCTACCAGGTCCCCCTCCTTCTCGAAGAGCAGGGCCTGCTGACCAACCTGCGCACCAAGCTCTCGCTGGCCGACATCTCACTGACGGCTGAGCGCGTGTCCTCGGGCCAGGCCCTGTGGGCCACGTGGAAGAAGACTGTCGTCCCGCAGTCGCACCTGGACGACGTCGACATTGTCCTCGTCGGCAAGTACACCGACCTGCACGACGCCTACCTGTCGGTCACCAAGTCGCTGGAGCACTCGGCCATGCGCTGCAACCGCCGCCTTAACCTCAGATGGGTTGACTCGGAGCTGCTCGAGGAGAAGACCCTGTCCATCGACCCCACCAAGTACCACAAGGCCTGGCACGATGTTTGCACCGCCTCGGGCATCCTGGTGCCCGGCGGCTTTGGCGTGCGCGGTACCGAGGGCATGATTGCCGCCGCCAAGTGGGCGCGCGAGCGCAAGACGCCCTACCTTGGCATCTGCCTGGGCATGCAGGTTGCCGTGATTGAGTACGCGCGCAACGTCGCCGGCTTCACCAAGGCCACCTCGGAGGAATTCGATTCGTCAGCCGAGCAAAAGGCCATTGTCTTCATGCCCGAGGGCTCCAAGGACACCCTGGGCGGCACCATGCGTCTGGGCTCGCGCATGACGTACTTCCAGCCCAACAGCGAATACAGCAAGCTGCGCGCGCTGTACGGCGAGGTGTCGGAGATTGAGGAGCGCCACCGCCACCGCTACGAAACTAACCCGGACATGGTGGACGCGCTCGAGGCCGCCGGCCTGACGTTTGTCGGCAAGGACGACACGGGCAAGCGCATGGAGGTGCTGGAGCTTAAGAACCACCCGTGGTACGTCGGCGTGCAGTACCACCCCGAGTACCTGAGCCGCGTGTTGGATCCCTCGCGGCCGTATCTGGGCTTTGTGGCGGCGAGCGCCGGCTGCTTGGAGCAGGTTACCAAGGAGCTGCTGCAGGAGAAGAAGTCGGCGGCTTTTGTCAACGGTGTTGTCGAGGGCACGCACTTTTAAGAAGGGGGGGGGGGGTCTCTGTTTAGGCTCTCTGTTGAGGCTTTCTCTCGGGCCTTTTTTTCCTCATGCCCTCTCTGTTGATACAGCCTGCTTGCACAAAAAGACAGTCCCTTTAGGGTTGCGTCATTGCTCATCTCATGGAATCGGACGGAATGGATGGACTTGTTTCTTGGATTTCTTTTCTTCTTCTCTTTCTCTTTCTCTTTCTCTTATTTTTATCTTGTTTATTTCTGGAGTTTATTTTTTGGGGCGCATCATGTACTATATTATTCTTTGCTTGGTATACCGAATCCATTCTCAAGACACCACAAAAAAATACACATCATTTACTCTATTCTGTATTGTGTCTACTCTACTCTGTATTGATACCCTGATATCCCATATATTGCATGTCTATAATAAATCATCATCGCTCGACCCCCCATTCCACGCACCGCCCATCGTCGTCAGCGTCACTGACCCGCGCTTCCTGCTGATCTTGGACAACACCTGCCGCACGGGGATCGACTTGATGACGCGCTTGCTAGCCAGCTGTGCCGAGAGGGAGAATGTAGCTGAAAGGGGCGTGGGCTGACGAGACGGCGGGCCGCTAAAGGAAAAGAATGTCTCTGAGAGTTCGTCGTCGTCGTCGTCGTCGTCGTCATTGCCGTCGTCGAAAGAGGCCGCGCTGTGGTCGTCGCCAGTATCGTGTTGGGGGTCGAGCTCTGGTTCGTCGTCTTCGGCTTCTGGTCCTGACGCGTATTGGCCTTCGTCCTCGCCTTCTGACTGATAATCTTCAGCAACATCCTCTTCTGATTGACACTCTTGGGCGTTCTCCTCGCCCGATTGATATTCGTCCTCAGTCGCATACGCTTCATATGTCTCCTCTTCAGCACTCTCAACATACTCCCCCTCCCAATCATCCTCACTATACGCATCCACGGCAAATCCTCCATCACTCTCTGACTCCTCTCTATACTCCCCATCTGAAGAATAATCACGCAACCGTTTCTGGAGCGTCATCTTGGACCTTGTCCGTCTTGGGCTTTTTGCGACAAACTTGCCCTTGATGACGCTCACTGGGATTTCCACTGTGATTCTTGACAGATTGCTCTGATTTCCTGACAGAGTGTTCTGACTTCCAGATAGACTGGCCTGATTTCGTGATAGACTGCTCTGATTTCGTGACAGACTGCTTCTACTTCTCAGCTGCCTAGGCAGCTGACTGCTCTGCTGTCTAGTAACCCGGCCGCTGTCCTGCTCGCTCTGCTCCTCAACTCTAGAAAGAGACTTCATCTTGACAGTCCGCGGCTGTTTTTTGTATCTCGAGCCCCTGCATTCAACCCACTCACTTAGGGCCTCATCCCACTGGTAGCCCGAGTACATTCCCGATCCAACAGCCATCGGCCGTCCAGCCCTTTTACCAGGCCGTTTCAAGTCCATCCTCACCTTGTCTCCAAGCGCTTCTTGCGTTTCGGCAAAGGCAATGTCTCGCAGATCGCCCGTAAGACTGGACAAAAGCCGCGATCCGTCCTGGAGGCCATCAGCCAACGACCGACCACACACTGTAATCGAGGAAATGGCATCGCAGAGAGAAACAAGGTACTGGTGGGGAGCTTCGCTAGAGCCAACGCTGCAACCATGGGCTGCCGTACAAACCATGGAAATCACCATGCTGTACACAGCGTCTCCGAGATTTGCAGTGACGCTACTGGCGAGGTTCGTTCCAGTGAGTGCCATAATTTCGGGCCAGGATGTAAACGACAAGTCGGATGAAGTATGGCCAGCCAGAAATGTAGCAATCGAAAACAGCGAAACATGGTCTCGCAAGTATGTCCGACGCAGCTGGTTCTTGGAGTAGACTGAACAGTGGGTAAACAGAAATACAATGCGTCGCGTCACTGAGCTAGAAGTAATGCAACCGTCCATCTTTTTCTGCCCTACAAGCGCAAGGCCAACCAAGATCCCCAGCACGCTCGCCAGTGTCTTCCCGGCCTTCTGAGCAAGCGGGCTCAGTCGTGGAGACATCGACTTTGACACCGGAGCAGAGCAGTATCCGGCTACACGAGACAGTTGGAACAGCGCCATGCCCACGAAATCCATTACTGGGCGACACGGTGCTGGATTGCCCAGGGCCGCAATGGCTTCAGACCAAATGGGAGAAAAGGCCGCCGTGCTGAGCCATTCAGTCGGTAGCTGCGACGAAAACAAAAGGGGTTCCAGAATTTGGAACAGCAAGTCGCGGCGGTGGTTGCGCTTGCAAAAGTCGTAGAGAATCCCAATCGGGGTTGGAATTCGGGCATCTTCATCGGTAGGAGAATCGTAGTGGACGTCGACGATTGTCTGTAGCAGCAAAGTCGCTTCGCTGAGCAGTTCCGGTGACGCAAACTTCTGCAGAAGAAGTTGGGTAAACGGCTCGAGAATCAGGCCCTCGGAGATGGCATCGCGCAACATTTCTGTCGCCTCCCGAAGAACAACCAAGCGCAGGGGCTTCCAGCCTGGCCCATAGGGATTCATCGACTCCAAATGAGTGTACATTTCGGCTGGAATATTGGAGCCGCCTATGATCGACTTTGACCCCTCTTCTTGTTCTTCGCGCTGTTCCTCAAGGCCCGCAATAACGCCAGTGACACTGCGCATGCACATCCCGAGCAGCGAATCCGACAGGTCGCGAGTCTTTGGGGAACACACCTGTGCTGTAATGATTTCAATGGCGCGTATTAGAAACTCATATTCGCAAAAGAGCGGTCCGTCTAGGCGCAGCCGAATCGACTTGATGTCTGCGGTGCAGCTGACAAAGCGACCTTTTGGCGTCTTGGGGTCGAACCGGGGCGGCGGCGGGCGGTTTGGCGTGTCGAATTCACGAATCTTGCGCATCACTGGTGTTTGAAGCGGGATTCTTCCGGGTGTTACTGGCGCGTGAAAGTTTATGCGCTGGGACCTGGAGGCACCATCAACGCCATTTTGCGCATCGGGTCGGGGTCGCTGCGGTGTCTCGAGAAGAAGAAGGGGCACGGCTGCTGGCCGGGAGCGCTTAGTATATGTGACACGCGCCCGTTTTGAACGCCCTGGTAGATATTCAAAGTCGTCCTGGTCGCTGTGTGAGGGGAAGCCTCGTTTGAGGCCGGTTGTCGTGCTTCGTGCCGAGGCATTTCTGGCCGCCTCACGGGCCTGCTTCTGAATGGTTGCGCGGATCGAATTTATGCGATTGTGAAGGCTTCGCAGCATTCGGTGTCGGCGAGACGCATTCCATGGCTGGTCCGACTTTGTTGTAGTAGATTGAGGCTTGGTAAGAGTTTGATTGTGTGAAGCGCACATACTTATAGTCGTGAAAAAAATGTAGTAAATCGTGAATTAAGTAAATGATTGCTAATAAAAAAAAAGTGAAAGAAAAGAAAGAAAAAATATTGTTCGTCACATTGGATTTTGGGGCGTCATGTCCACGCACACTTTTGTTTGCTTGAGTTGTGCCAAATGGAGAAAAAGAAGCTGAAGATGGTAATCTGCAAGTCAAAACAGAGCATGTAAACAAATACAAGTTCCCAAAGAGTCTTTGCGGCCCATAAAGCCGCTTTTAACGATTGGTAGAAAGCAAACAAACAAGGGATCAAGTAGCCCAGAAAGGAAAGTAATCAGTGACGACAAAGCCAAGAAATAAATAGCACGGCCAAACAATATCCAGTAAGGGTTAAAGTGAAAGACTGTCACAGCTATAGTAAACAAATATGTAAATAGGCTGCTGTGGTGGTGGAGATAATAATCGCTAGCTAACTTGAAAAACAACAAGAATATTATGCAGACATCGTGAAAGAAAAATCAACAATGAAGCCCTGCATCCCCATTAGTAGTAGTACTAGTAGTATTACTACTTTCCGCTTGTTCTGATCAGCGCCACTTTTCTGCCACTTATTGGTGCCTCTACGTGAGGTCATCTTAGTGGAGTGTGACACAGTACACAGACAGTGCGGGGGCGTTGGAGTTACCATTTCGTAACCACATTGACACAGTGTTTACAACTGTATACTTCCGCACAAACTTAATTTTTTTCCACGATTCACAACTACAGAACCGTCTTCAGCGCCGGAAGTAACGCCGGAAGTTGCGACGCCGCCGGCCAATTGAAGCTGTAGAATTTCTCATTCAAGCGAGCAAGATGAAAAGTTTGCTTTCCTGGACCCAGCCTTGTACAATCGGCGTTATATTACTAGAATTTCAGCCTTGTGGTTTACTTCTGACTATCCACTGTCGCACATAAACCGGCATCTTCTCTGCTTTGCTCATACGACCGGGCCTTTTTCGATCCATATCCGCTACCTCTTTTCTCAGCCAGCCTCGCTTTCGTCCTGCTTCCATTGGATGTATTGCTGCATTTATACCGGCCTGGCTAGATCCTCCATTGGTCCTTAATCCTGAGGCTGTTCTTTCAAGTCCACTTTGTTACTAAATCCCTTCAAAAGTTCACCTCTGGCTCCACAGCCCACAAATTCTCACGGGCGAAAACGAAAACGTTGCCCCAGACAGACCCAGGAAATCAGGGAACAGGCCGAAACTAGTGCTACCAGTACTACTTACTACCAGTACTTACAGCCAGCGGTAATTCTAGAGCCCGAGTCACCCATTGCTTTCGGCTAATCCTCTTTTACAGGCGCTGGTCATCACTGATTTTCCTGGCTCTCTAAGCCCGAGACCTTTTCTGGAGTCCTCTGCGTGCTCTCCGAATACCCCGATCAACAACTTCAAATTTCCCCGGTTTTCAAAACTTATTATTCACCTAATCCTGTATATTCTTGTCTTTATTTATTTACTCTCCAAAGTTTGTGTCAGAGGAGTCCAAGTTTGCTTGATTTTGTACGATAATTTGGTTGTGCACGTTGGCAAGCGAGTGACGTTTTTTTCTTCCTTTTTCTCTTTTTTTTTCTGCCTTTTTTTCCGGCCCTGTCACTTCAGTGGGTTTTCTTCAGTCCGGTCGACCGTTGAAATCTCGACGGGGGGTTTTTTTTTTTCCTTCCTTTTTATTTTCTCGATTTTCCAATTCCTGATCTTTGACTCAGGTTCGCAAATCTTCTAGTCTTGCGATCAATCATGGCCGCCCCTACGGAGCAAGGCAAGCTTTTCTCGCTATTCAATTAGGTCGCAAAAGTTCAGTCAGTGCTAACTACATTACCGCTTTCGCTTCGTCATTTAGACCCCCAGCCCACGCAGGAGCCTGTTGAGGTTGTTGCCAATGGTGAGGTTGCGGCGGAAGCCGCTTCCGAGGATTTCGAGAACGAGGGCCAGGAGCGTACGTCATTTTCCATATCGTCACTACACCGCGCATATATTTGCAACAATGGCTCTGGTCCCGGGAAACGCTGTATCCAATGGCCGTAATTCTTGGTGCCGGAGCCGATGTCGACCTGATGCCAACCCTGCATCACATCACATCACCATCACGCCAACAACACCTAATTTCTTCTTGGTCAACACTAACTGGCCCCATAGACATGATCGAGCTTAAGATCAAGCTGCCCCAGGAACCCTTTGAGATGGGCATTTTCGTATGTTTCCTTTGCGTCACTTGACATAGGCGGTTGGTTGTTTAACACGCTATATATAGGTCTCGGCTCAAGAGCAAGTCCACGAAATCCGCCAGTCCATCATCGACTCGCCGGACGCCTACCAGTACACGTGCTTCCACCTCGAGTTTAACGGCCAGCGCATTAACGACTACGTTCCCCTGGCCTCTATCGAAGGCATCGCCGAGAACCCCGAGGTTTCGCTGGTCGAGGATCCCTACACCGAAAAGGAAGCCCGTGTTCACATTGTGCGCACTCGTGAGCTGATTGGCGCGTCGACCGACCGTATCGAGCCGACTCACGGCGTGACTGCCGGCATTACTCTGCTCGAGACCATTGACGCCAAGAACGCCATCGACTTCCAGGAGATTCTGGCCGCTGATTCCAAGGAGACGCCGGCCAAGTCGATTCCCGTCGGCACGTACGAGTTCAATGTCGAGCCCACTGCTGCCGACCTGCTGCCCGCGCCGGTGCCGGCGGCTCCCAAGACCATCAAGGCTCTGTCGCTTTCGCCGTGGAACCCGCCGCCGCATCCCCTGCGCCAAAAGGGCCATCTGCTGTATCTGGTCCTGACCACTATTGAGGGCGAGCAGCTGCAGATTACGTCACACATTGGCGGCTTCTATGTCAGCAAGTCGTCCAGCTCCAAGTTCGACCCTTCGCCCCGCACTATTCCCAAGGCTGCCAGCTCGCACTCGCTCATGACTCTGATTTCCATGGTTTCGCCCGGCTTCAAGGCTGCTTTTGAGGATCTGCAGGCCTACAACAACAGCCGTGACCCTCTGGCCACGTTCCAGTGCACAAACGCCATCCCTGCGGCGCCGTGGCTGGTGCGCTCACCCGCTTCTCTGCAGTCCAGCCACACAGCCGATTTGATCCGCAGCCAGGAGGCGCTGCTCATGTCGGGTGTTGATAGCACCGATTCTCTGCGCGACTGGAACGAGGAGTTTCAGACTGCCAAGGAGCTTCCCAAGGAGACCATCCAGGACAGAGTGTTCCGTGAGCGCATGTTCTCCAAGCTCCACGCCGACTACGTCGAGGCTGCCACCAAGGGTGCCATCATGGTCTCGCGCGGCGAGATTACCCCCCTTAACCCGACGGAGCTGACTGATGCGCAAATCTTTGTGCACAACAACGTCTTCTTCTCGTTTGGCGCTGACGGTGTTGGCACCTTTGTTTCTGAGGGTGGCGACGAGGCTGCGCGTGTGGCTACTGGCAAGGATGTTGCTGGTGTACGCATGGTGAACCAGCTGGACATTGACGGTCTGTACACTGCTGCTACCGTTGTTGTCGACTACCTGGGCAAGCGCATTGTTGGTCAGAGCATCGTTCCCGGTATCTTCCGCCAGCGTGAACCCGGTGAGAACCAGATCGACTACGGTGGCGTCGAGGGTAAGGACACGGTCGCCGCTGATGAGCGCTTCACTGAGCCCTTTGCCAAGCTGTCCAAGGCTCTCAAGGTCAAGGCTCACCCCGTGTGGGACAAGGACGGCAAGCGCTTTGACCTGGAGGCCAGTCTTGAAACCAAGGGTCTTATTGGTACTGACGGCCGCAAGTACGTGCTGGATCTGTACCGTGTTACGCCTCTGGATCTGACGTGGATGGAGGGTCCTGAGTACCCGCACCGCATGGCTGTGCTGCGTCCGGAGCTGGTTGAGAACTACTCGCGCATGAAGATGAGAGAGTGGGCCGAGGCCAAGTACAAGGAGCACACCGAGGCGCAAAAGGCCAAGGAGGGCGAGGCCAAGACTGAAGAGGTCAAGGAGGAGAAGTCTGAGGAGGCCAAGG
The DNA here is from genome assembly GCA_001513885.1 of Thielaviopsis musarum. NCBI lineage: Eukaryota > Fungi > Ascomycota > Sordariomycetes > Microascales > Ceratocystidaceae > Thielaviopsis > Thielaviopsis musarum. The sequence goes on from LKBB01000182.1 coordinate 32,684, forward strand.
AGGAGAAGGCCGAGGAGAAGGCCGAGGAGAAGACTGAGGAGAAGACTGAGGAGAAGACTGAGGAGAAGACTGAGAAGACTGAGAAGTCTGAGGAGGAGAAGGAAAAGTTCAACCTCGACATTGCCGACTTCGAGTTCAGTCTCAACCCCGATGTCTACAGCGGCCAGCTCCCCCAGACCGAAGAGGAGGTCAAGCAGATGGACGAGGACGAAGACCGCGTGCGCGAGGTGTGCAACCACCTGCTCGACCAGGTTGTTCCCACTCTGCTCAAGGAGCTGAGCGAGTCGGACATTAGCTTCCCCATTGACGGCCCCTCGCTGAGCCTGCTGCTTCACAAGCGCGGTATCAACATCCGCTACATGGGTAAGATTGTTGAGCTGGCCAGCGACGACCGTCTGTCGGCTCTCCGCACTGTTGCCGTGCAGGACATTATTGCGCGTGCCTTTAAGCACGCCAGCCGCAAGTACCTGGCCAGCCTGCCGTTTGTGCTGGCTACTTCGTGCTACGCCCACCTGCTCAACTGCCTGCTGGGCTGGAGAGTGACCAAGACGCCCGAGGCCGACATTGACGAGTCGTTCAAGGCGCTGTACCCCGAAGCCAACCTGGACTTTGCCTCGGTGACCACCGACTCGCTCAAGGCCGAGATTGTCGACGAGGTGACCAAGCGCTTCCGCTACACTCTGCCCGAGGATTGGCTTGAGACCATCAAGCCCGTGCAGATGCTGCGCGAGGTTTCGGCCAGCCTGGGTCTGCAGATTGAGGCCAAGGCCTACAACTTTGGCCTGCCCACTGCTACTGGATTCCAGCTGCCCACTGCTGCTGCTACTGCTTCGGTCACTATCCAGGCCGCTGCCGCTCTGGCTTCCGAGGGTAGCAAGAAGAAGAAGGGCAAGAAGACGCGTGACGCCACTCCTGAGGCTGCCGCTACCAAGAAGACGCTCAACGTGACGTTCCTGGCTGACGACATTGTCAACATTGTGCCCGTCATCAAGCACTCGACTCCCCGCAGTGCTCTGGCTGAGGAGGCCTTTGAGGCCGGCCGCATCTCCATCATGCAGGGCCAGCGCAAGGTTGGCCAGGAGCTCCTGCTGGAGTCTCTGTCGCTGCACGAGCAGATCTACGGCATCCTGCACCCCGAGGTGGCGCGTATCTACAACTCGCTGTCGACCATCTACTACCAGCTGGACGAGAAGCACATTGCCGTCGAGCTGGCGCGCAAGGCCATTGTGGTGGCGGAGCGCACGCTGGGCGTTGACTCGACCGAGACGCTGTTCAACTACCTGCACCTCTCGCTGCTGATGCACCAGATTGGCCGCAGCGACGTTGGCCTCGTGTACGCCAAGCACGCCTTCAAGCTGTGGAGCATTGCCTACGGCGTTGACCACCCCGACCAAATCACGCCCATGAACAACGCGGCCGTCATGCTGCAGCAGCTCAAGGAGTACCACGAGTCGCGGCGCTGGTTCGAGGAGGGCCTGCGCATCTGCGAGCTCGTCTTTGGCGAGCAGAGCGTCAACGCCGCCACCCTGCAGTTCCAGCTGGCCCAGGCGCTTGCGCTGGACGCGGACCCTAAGGCGGCCGTGTCGCGCATGCGCACCTCGTTCAACATCTTTGCCGCCAAGCTCGGCAAGGACGACAAGAACACCAAGGAGGCCGAGCTGTGGCTAGAACGCCTGACCCAGAACGCCGTCACGCTGGCCAAGCAGGAGAAGTTCCTCGAGGCCCGCGGCATCCGCCCCGAGTCGGTGCTGCGCGGCACGCGGCTGACGGCGCCGGCGGGCACCGGCCTTGTAGGCGCCGCGGAGGCGGGCAAGACGGTGGGCGCGACGGATGTGGATGGTCGGAGTATTGACGATTTGGTGAATTACATTGAAGGTTCCAAGGGCGGCTCGTCCAAGAAGCGCCGTGCGCCGCGGAGCGCCAAGGGCCGGAGATAAAGCGGCGACGGCTGCAGCAGAGGGAAAAAAAAAACAAAAAAGTCCAACAACCCTCCCCCCCCC